>JANHZU010002661.1:5766-18114 GCA_032468055.1 Acrochordus granulatus | reverse complement strand
GAGGAACTAAAGAGCCTCTTGATGAGGGTGAAAGAGGAGAGTGCAAAAGCTGGCTTGAAACTCAACATTAAAAAAAAACATCAAGTCCCATCACTTCTGGACAAACAGAAGGAAAAAATGGAAGCAGTGGCACAATTTATCTTCCTGTGTTTCAAGATCACTGCAGACAGCCATGAAATTAAAAGACTCTTGCTCCTTGGGAAGAAAGCTAGAGTAAATTAAAGCATAGTAAAAAGCAGAAACATCACCTTGTTGACAAGGTCCATATAGCCAAGTTATGGTTTTGCCAGTCGTAATGTATGGCTGGGAGAGTTGGAACATAAGGAAGGCTGAGCACTGAAAAACTGATGCCTTGGGATTGTGGTACTAGAGAAGATTTTTGAGAGTCCCTTGACCATAAGGAGATCAAACCAGTTGATCCTAAAGGAAATCAACCCTAATTGTTTGTTGGAAGGACAGATACTGAAGCTGAAGCTCAAATATTTTGGCCATCTAATGTGAAGGGAGGACTCATTGGAAAAGACTGTGATGCTAGGAAAGATTGAAGGCAAAAGAAGAACGTGACGGCAGAGGATGAGATGGTTAGATAGCATCGTAGATGTGATGGGTGTGGACTCTGGAGGCAGTGCAGGACAGGGAGGCATGCTGCAGTCCATGGGGTCGTGAAGAGTCAGACACAACTGAGTGACTGAACAACAAAATTATAAAGAATATAATTCTTTATATTCTTTATAAACTCAGGACTTCTGAGTTAATTAGAATTCTCTACCCTTGTGTTATATTTTCATGTAGCATATAGCATTGGTCAAATATTCATTTGAATGATGGCACAGGTGAAGAAGCTGTTCTTGTGTCTGGTATTTTTTGGAACATAGTATCCTGTAGCACCTACCAGAGGGAAGAGGTTCAAACAAGTTGTGTCCAAGATGAGAGGGGTCTGCAGATATCTTCTTCCTTTTCTTGACTCTCTCATTAGGTCTTTTTATATATCTTCTTCCTTTTCTTGACTCTCTCATTAGGTCATATAGGTCTTTTATGGAGCACAGATTAGTTGCAATTATTCTTTCTGTGATCTTGACTATACTTTGAAGTCTGTCCCTATCGTGAATAGTTGCTGCACTGAATCAGACAGTAATAATAGTAAAATTATTGTAAAAAAATGTAGTAATTACCTACAATTTTCAAGGGGCTCCAACCACCTGTCTAAAGCCTCAGAGAAGAACCAAATCTTTAAGGCCCTCTGGAATACCATCAGGGTAGGAGCTGCCCAGATCTCAGGGGTAATTTTATTCTCGAAGTCAAGCACCATGATGGAGGAGATATGCTCCATCTGGAAGAATGGTTCAAGAATCTGGAACTTACCAAATCTGCTAGATAATAGGGACCTGGCTGATATCACAGAAGCTTGGCAGTCCTTCAAAATAACTAGACTGAATCCCTTGTAGGGTTTTTATAGATCATAACTAGCCCTTTGAATTATACCTGAATTCTCTTATCCATAATTTGTCCCCTTAATTTTATATGCAACTTGTTTTGTTTCTGTAAGCCTTGAAATTCAAAAGAAGATATATATTTTTATTCATAGCATACTATTCTGAAATTAAGTCGAAGGGAGTGTTTGTTCTGATGAAAGGAAATTTATTTAAATAAAACAATAAAGAAAATAACATTTCCAAGTAGTTTTGATTTTCAATTTGCAAAAGCAAAATTTAGACATGAATCAATCCTGCCCTTCCCTTAATGATCTTTGTTTACTTTCCTTCCATTCTTCCTATTGTTTCATTTCTAGCTATTATCTTAGATAATAGAGTAGATTGGGTTTCTTGCTCTAGCCTTCTCTAAAGTGGTGTTTTTATCATAATCCCAGAATTCCCAGTCCTGTTGCTTGATTGGTTATGTTTTACTAGGATTCTATCCAACTGTCTCTTTGTCAAAATCATTCTACATATCTGCAGCTTTCCTTCCCTGAAGTTGGGCTTTGATGTTAGAGAACAAGAGAAAGGGGCAAGCAGAATGGGGAAGGATATCTAGTTGAATACTTGTAGGGTTCAAACTAAGAAAAAAATGGTCTGTGCTGATGAGTTTGTCCTTCCATCCTACCACTCCACATAATCAGGTGGAGGTCTGAAGAGGAGCTATATTTCTAATTACCTTGAATGCCAGTACAGTCATCCATATGATATGGAAGCCTGTTTCATTTGGGTCCTGAATCACAAAGATAGGCATATTGTTAGGACTGAAAGGAACAGGCCCAGTCAAAACAGTTTCTATTTTATTGTTTAATAGAAATTTCAAGGTTACAAGAATTTCTCCAACTGACAATCTTCATTTGACCTTGGCAAATAAACTGACAGTCTTCATGGGGGCTGACCCTCCTGCATTTGAGTATGTGTGATGACTCTAGGCTACCCTTCCTCCTCACACATGGTTCAGTCCTTGTTAACCCCACATTTCCCCACTCTCCATCATAACTCTCTCCTCCATGGAGGACTAGGCTGTGGCCCTGTCAACTTCCATGGTGTCCATGGAGTCTGAGACATCAGTGGAAGTGGATAGAGGAGGGAATTCATCTGAAAGAAAGAAATATCTCTCCCCTGTCTCAAGTGGCTCAGCTGATGTATCAGACTGTAAAGAAGTACAAGGTTAATTTCTCGCTCCTCCCCCTGTTCAGTCCAGCATGGCCTGAAGTAGAAGGCTGTTCAGAGTCTAAAAGCCCTCCCTTCTCCTACAGCATCTGGAAGGACAGTTGGTATCTTTCTTCATGAGGCTCCATAGATAGTTTTGGCTGAAAAAAAAAGTAATATTAAGTACCCTGTCTCCCCTCCCTCTCAGCCTAGCTAGCTGAAGTCTGTAGGTGCCCTTGTGAGCAACTTCTTTAGCAACAGGCTCTTCAGGAAATGTTATAGTTGGGACTGGTAGCTGCACTGGCTGAGGCTTGTTTAGAAGATTGTATGTGGAGATGCCTGACATTTTCCCAGGAGTGTTCAGACTCTCCAATGGATAAAATAGTGGATGCTTCTTCCCCTTCTTCTGGAATCTAGGATTTCCATTTCAAATTCTTGTTCTAATGACTGGATGGGATGGTAGATGGGGAGAGTGCAAGTTGCTGGGGTGGCTTCCTTCATCAAGAAGGAGCAGTGGAAAACTGGGTGTATCTTCATGGAGGGAGGCAACTGCAAACAATATGTGACTGGGTTGATTTGCTGGATCACCTTGAATGGACCCATAAAACGTGAATCTAACTTTCTGCATAGCGTGGAAGAGCCCAGAAATGTAGTAGAGAGCCAGACCTTGTCTCCCCTCTGGGTTGGAAGACCCTCTCACTGATAGGCATCTGCAACCTGTTTATAAGTTTGCTTGGCCTGCTCTAGCTGCTGCCTTAACAGGCTTTGAGTGGCTGTTTGCTCTTGCAAAAGATTTACTGCTCCTGGAAGACTGCTGTCATTTCTGGGGTTGTCTGGTGATACCCTTGGGTGAACTCCATACAAAGCTTGAAAGGGGGTCATATTAATCAACTTATGCAATGCATTGCTGTATGAAAATTCTGCAAAGGGGAATAGGGAAGGCATAGGTGTAATAGAATCTTAAGTACTGTTGCAACATCTGATTTGTTTTTTCACCTCACTTTGGTGGCAGGATGGTGGGCAGAAGATAAACTGACTTGTATATTTAGAAGCTGTAATAGTGCTTTATAGAATCTGGAAGTGAACCTTGGTCTGAAATTAATCTTGACAACATACCTCTATGATGAAAAACATTGTCCAAAAAAACCTGAGCAGTCTCCTTTACAGTTGGCTGACACTTGTAATGAATAAAGTGAACCAACTTGATGAATAAATCCACTACCAATATGGATGCATGGCCCTGAACAGGAGGAAAGTCAGTGATAAAGTCTAGAGATACAATATGCCATGGGTGGAGAGGGGCAGGCAGGGGTTGTAAAAGACCTGAGGGCTTCTGATGGAGAGACTGATGGAGAGACTTGGTCCTTCTGCAGATGTGGCAAGAGGCTTCATAGTCCTTGATGTCTGCTGACATCTTAAGCCACCAAAAGTCTTGCAAGGTTCTGTGCAGTGTCTTAAAGACTCCCCCAAGGCAGATCTGCAACATCTCTTGTCTGACTGCTGATGGAACTACTAGCCTGCCCTTGTGTCATAATGCCCCTCCCTCCACCAAAAATGGAGATGAAGTATCTGGTAGGACCCCCAGAAGGTCATCCATCCAGGCCCATGTGAAAGGGCCTGACTGCTGCTGCACTTTAATCCAGGTAAAAATGTATTTTTATATACAAAACATAGGCAAGAAATATACAGAAAAACAGAAAAAGTAACACAACACAAGATACATAATAAAAATGACACATAATTTCAAAGAAAACAATGTCTACAATATTTTAGCCAGGGTGTTTCACAAGTACTACTAAAATTTTGGCACAGGTATGTGGATGACACCTTTGCCATTATTTGCACTGGGAACCTTGATAAATTCCATCACCTGTTAAATAGTGAATTCCCTGACATTCAGTTCACAGTGGAGAAAGAGGTGGGGGTGATAGATTGTCTGGCATGTACTATACACGGCCGTGTAATGTTTTTATACATTATATATTCAGGCTATATGAATAGCTGCACTATTGAGCATTGGAATTTAAACTCCCAGGCTGCCCATAAACAAGGGCATGACTTTGATCTGTCCTTAACTACCATCTTGGGTTGTGCAAATAGTAAAAGAGCCAGGGAATTGATTGAGTCTTGAGAAATTGATAAATTGGCTCTGAACGGATGTGTGGATTTGCATCCGGCATACCGCCCACTCCTCTGGAACATATCCTGACAAAAATGGGAGCAAAAACCTTTACAATCTCCCTCCCCTTCTGCTGGTATGGACAATTCACAAAAGATCAGATGAGACATTGTCAGCAACGGAGCACATGCCAGACAACTCATCTTGGCCAGGGACACCTACATTCCCCCTTCTTTTTCCTCTGTTTCTTCTTGCTATACTAAATCTGAAGATAATAGATACCTGCCAAGTATACCTGTGGTCTGCAGCCTGCGCTTTGGACAAATGCATGTTGTCTTCCCCACCCCTCTTTCACCTCCCTACTTCTATTGGTGGCAGTGTGAGTGGCTTTTGCCAGCCACACTGGTATATTTAGCAATCATAACACACTCGCCTCCCTTTTTCTTTTCCAGCCTTGGAGGAGAGATCAGCAGTCACATGAGGATTGCTCCTTCCCTCCCTCCTCCTTTTCTCCTCAAAAAAAAAAAGTAAAAAAAGAACTCATGGCCAGTGCACATTGCACTCCTCCACCTTCCCCCCCAGGATAAAGTAACAAAAAGCCCAATCCGATGGCAAAAAAGGAGTCACCCAGTTGGATCTTTCTAAGTAAACACATCCATCTCACTCTAGTAAAGGCAAAGTGTTGGCGATCGGCACCTGCAGTCCCACCTCCTCCACATTGATGTCAATCCAGTTAATTACGGAGGATTATAGGTGTTCAAAGAACTGATTGATAGCACAAGAATAAATAATACCAGGTTAAGGCAGAGCAAGCAAAACATACACAAAATAGTGGGCATGGCAGTATGTGCAGATAGAGAGAGAGAGAGATAACACACACACACACGGAGAAACATTAATTTTATGTTATTCATCTTGTATTTCGGTACAGTGTGTGGTTATTTTGCTCCTTCTGAGGATGAATCCCCATTGAGGTTCAAAAGGTAAAGGGAATAAAATCATCTATTCCATCCCGGTGTGCAAATTTCCTTCTCTTGAACAAATACCTGGGGGCTACATCTTTGTTTGCATTGCAATATCTACAACACAACACAATACTAAGAAAAAAAGGGAGGGGGGAGGAAAAGAGAAAAAAGGAAGAAGAAAACGGGGTTGACAAGCCCTCACTCATGTAACATTCCTGAGCTAACTCTGTATGGGTATCTTTCCACAACATACAGGTTGCCAGCCTTGTACCTGACCTTGGTAAATAACCTAACGGAGGTTGCTCCTCCTGGACTTTTATACCTAGTAAAGATGTCTCGATGTGACTGAGTTGCTCCCTAGTATTTCCACAGGTGATGACTCTGGCATTTGCCTGAAATTCTCAGGTCGTAAAGTAGTTTCAGCCGCTGGAGTTTGGTGGAGAGGCTGCTCCCCCTCTTCACACATGGCTTAGTCCTTGTTTCTCCACACGCATTCTCATTCAAGCTAATGTCGTGCATGCCCTTTCAGACCTCCATCTGAATGTTTGAAAAATAAAAGTTCAGCACTGTTTGTGAGATGCCATTCTCTATCCACTTGGATCCCTCCATCAGAACAAGACTAAGTTCCTCTCTCCTAGAGCTCCAACTATGGGAAAAATTTAGAACAGCCATTTTTCCCCGTAAACTGCAATTGGAAAGAGTAGCAGCCCTGGAGATAAAAGAAGGAAAATGCATTTGCCTTGTTTTGTTGGTTGCTGGTCTGATGCTAGGGCATTAGAAATATTGGAACTTTTGACAGCAGAAAACACCAACTGGAGGAACAAGAGTACTTACTATCAGTGGAAACCAAAATATGTTTCCTCAGAAGTAAGGCTTATTGTAGTAATGAAGGCTAGAAAGATGTGTTGGGTTATGTCCATAACTTACTGGCGTATTCAATTGTATTCGATTTTGTTTAGTTTTTGCAGCTGCAGATTTTTTAAAAAAACACTATAAATATTTCAGTAAAACTATTTTGAAGGTGTTACTTGGAGCAGGAAACTTAAAAGAGAAGTCTCTTGTCATCCCCATGATTTGCCTAAATAAGCAAACTTAATTTCAATAATAATGCAAATGAAATTGCTTGGAACTGAACTGTGGTAACCTTGTGTTATTTGCTTGCTTACTTGCTTTAGAAAGACCTACAAAGTCACTCATACTGTAACAACAACTCTGGGCAGCACACAGTCGAAACATCAGTCACCTCCAAACAACCAGAATAAAAAAAAATTATAACATTTCTATAAAAACTCATGGCAATCCAAGATAACATTCCATACATCCACATATCATCATAGTTGTTCCCTGCTTCACCCTACCCCAATGATTGTATTATAACATTTATTATTTTAAAAAATAAATTTATGAAAATTTCTTTTTGATAAAACCTTTTGGCTTTCCAAACTAAATGTTTCCAAGATGGAGACCCCTTGATAAAGGCTTTAGAGTTAATTCCTGCTTTTATCAGCATTATTAATAATTAAAAGTTAGTGTAGATATGCATTAATGCTAAGAGAAGGTTATGGCTGCTTTTGGTACCATGCTTTCTACTTTACAATGTACTAACTTTAGTTAACCTCCAGTGGAGAAAGCCAAGGAGCATTTAACCTAGTTATGAGAATACTTGCATCCCCAAGATGGAGTTCTGTTTGCAAACTGCAATTGATACAGTCTGGCAAAATTTCTAATCCTGATTTCATTTTATATCCTTCTGCTTATAGTGCACTTCTTTTGTTCAGAAGTGAAGAAGGAAATCTTTACTAATAGTGAGTTCAAAGAGAACATGCCGGACATGTAATCATATGGTCTTTCTTCAGAGAAAATTGACACTTGTGGGTTTGGCCATTGGTCTGAACTATCTTTGAGAGACAATACCTGTAACTGCTCCAAGGGAAAAATCCTTTTCCAGCCAACTCCATGGAAATTAACCGCATACTGCATTGCTGTTTTTCAGGGTATTGCTGCGGTATCTACCTTTGGCATGGGCGACCTTTTGCAAATCTGGAGGAAAGTTGCTGGAAGTAGAGGAACAGCATTCAAAGCTTCTTTACTAAGAAGATCCAAGGTGTGAGAAGGAGAGGGATAGCTGCTTTAGCCTTGCAGAAATGCCTTTTGGGCTGAAATTGCGAAGGACTCGACGCTATAATGTCCGGAGCAAGAACTGTTTCATGACCCGGATTCGATTATTGGACAACAGCGTGATCGAGTGCACACTGTCGGTGGAGAGCACTGGGCAAGAATGCTTGGAGGCCGTGGCGCAGAGGCTGGAATTACCAGAGGTGAGGAGGGTAGCCCAAGAAGAAACCATCTGTAACTTGCTATGCAGTGTGCTTTTAGCTCAGGCTGTTTCTCATCTGGAATCTGTTTATTAGAATTGTGTTATTCTTGGAATGGGTCCGATCTTATCACGAAACGGAACCTTGGCAAAAGTCTCTGGCTTACACACACATCAGGGCAGTCTAGTACCTACAGTTTGGATTGTGATTCAGTGTTATTTCCTGTCAGGACAAAACTCTCGCCGATGTGCAAGGGAACATCTTTTTCTTTGTCTGTAAGCAAAAGGCTGCTTTACATTTGGAGGGGATAAGGATACATCCCCATTCACGTGCGACGTCAGATCCTTTTTATAAATGGCGGTGCTTATGTGTGTGAAATACGTGTCAGTTTTGCTGAAGAAGTGCCTGAAAGTGCTTTTTTCTTCTTCTTTCTGTTTCATTAACCAATGAAAGTCTGATTCTAAGTAATACAGTCTAGGGTGTGTTTAGAAAGGCAGCTGACATTTACTGAAATATATTGGAGTTTCAGCATGAATCTCAATTCACTGCTGTCGCAAACTCTTCACAAGTCTGATTTTACTGCCCCAAGAGCCTGGAGAATAACGGTGCCTCCTTAGTTACAGCCACGGAGCTAGAAATTAGCATTTGATATTTATTGACAAACTGCTGACTTTCAGTGGCATGGCTTCCCACCAAGCTTTTAAAAAGGTACATGAATGTTTTGGCTGGCTTTATATCAAAATATGTCCACCGCCTTGTGTTACTTGTAAAACTAAGAAAGGCGGAATACAAATAAATAAAAAACAAACATAAACAAGGAGAAGAATCAATATGAAAATCCTTGTTCTGCTCTCTAGTAATGCTGTTATTACTGATGCCACTAACCTTGTTCTGCAGCCCTCAGCCATCTATTTTTGTTTTAAGCAAGAGTCTATTCTAGCAGCATCGGTTGGGGGCAGCTCCATCCCTTAAGTTGAGTCACAACACTGCATGTCCCAGAGTGTGATATGACTTCACATTTCTAACAAAAGCAGTGAGTTCCATAGAAGTTGTGGAGGTGCTCTTGACTGAAAATAAAATAAAAAAGTACAATAAAATAAATGTGGCCTGCACCTGTTTTAAAGTATATCCAAATTAGCCTGATATATTGAAATTTAGGCCATTCTGAGGAATAGTATAAATTATAACCCAAAGAGCAGGGAATTTTTTTCAGTTGCCAACTAAAATGAAAGCATGTTTATTTTATAGGCAGTCCTTGACTTACAATCATAATTGGGACCATAAATCTAGTTATAAGGCACCATGTCACCAGAAGTAATTTTCTGGCCTTTTTTGCTGTGGTCATTAAGTGAATGTTGCAGTTGTTAAGTAAACCCATTCATTTGAATGAGAGATTTTTGACAGAAATGGGCAAAAACATTGTGAATCGTGGTCACTTGGCTGTGGAACATCGCAACCAGTTGTAAAGCTGACCTGCCTAACATCAAATCACATGACTGTGGTGAGTGGTGGCGGCATGACCATTTACATTGCTTTATGGGCACCTGTTTGGTGGCCATTGTGACTTGAAGCAGTTATAAAACAACCGGTCTTAAGTCAAGAACTACTTGAACTCTTTATGGATTTGCCTCTGTGCTAAATGGCCATTGGTAACTATTTTTTCCCTATGAAGTATGAGGAAGTATAATCTGTAGAATTTGAATGGATACCAACTCTTTATACCAACATGGACCAGCAGTACCACTATTTCCATCTGTGTTCATTTCTGTACATCATAGAAGTACTCTTTGAATTATGTATATTGTATTATTAAAAATATTTTGTAACATCCTGCATGCACTATTCCAAAGCAGTGAGCAGCAAGGGTAAACAATCAGTTATTGGTATTGTAAAATTCTAAAATCAATTAATTTATTTTATTAATTTAATACATAGTAAGGTGTTTTTCAAGTAAAAATGCTTAGGAAAACAAAAATGACCAAAATGGTTGCCAGACAAATTATTATATAAGTGCTGAGTGCATCTTGTTAGGAAAGAAGTACATTTAACAAACAGAGCACTAAAGCCAAAATATCTTCATTCTTCTTTTGATAGAGAGGAGCTTCTAATACCACAAGACACTTTGGTATGAGGAGAGAGACACCTTTAAGCATCTGGATCCCCAGTTATTTAAAACTTTTATTTCTACCGTGAATTAGAACATATACAATCCTGAGTTAACATAAATAAGGTGATTCTACCAATTAATTCCGTAGT
Organism: Acrochordus granulatus; assembly: GCA_032468055.1. Classification (NCBI taxonomy): domain Eukaryota; kingdom Metazoa; phylum Chordata; class Lepidosauria; order Squamata; family Acrochordidae; genus Acrochordus; species Acrochordus granulatus. The sequence goes on along the minus strand of JANHZU010002661.1, from coordinate 7,835 downwards.
GGTTCTGTTCAATTATTGTGACTTCCAAAAGCAGCCCCTTAGCTGTGTATTAGCTCTACCAGACAGGTATGAAAAATTGATTTTCATGGCCAGGAACAGATATAATTGGTGAATTAGTGAGCACTTACTATAAAAATTGCTTTAGGCTACTGAGGTTATCTAAAGTCTAGTGCTCAGGGTGTATCTAGGAATGTCTTCAAGTTACAGCCTTGCTGTTTGAATGGGTGTGCATCTCCACCCATAATGACCGAAAAACAAGATTTCTGGTCAAAGGATGACAAAGAGGCCACAGAGACTTTTTCTTCTCAAAATTCACTTTCATTTTAATGGCCCTAATCCAGCTCATGACTGAATCCAAGAAAAGACTTGTTGTTCAGCCTTACCCACTCCATGATAAAGAGAAAGAACAGCAGTCTCCAAATTCATCTCACTCCAAAATTTGGATGTTCATATACATGCTGAAATGACAGAATTGTGCAAAGGCAATTGCCATAGACAGCAGTAAATACCTTCCCTATCTCAAGCTAGCCTTCCAGAATCCTGCTCTGCAGGTGGGAGTGCCATTGTGCTTTATTCCACTTGGGTATAGGTATAGGTACCATCTTTTGACTTGGGCCAGGATGTTTCAATGGTATCAAACTGCTAAGGATACTGGAGAACATTTTGATCTTGCATTTTGACCAGATTGGGGTGGCTGAAGTTTCCACTAAGTTGCTTTGGAGGCTGTACACCATCAGCTGCTGTGATTCCAAAGAAGGTTTTTCTTTGCTGAACAATAGCCCTGCATGAGGCCCTGTTCTTTTTATAAAGGTAAAGGTTTCCCTGCCAGTTGTAGCCGACTCTAGGGGTGGTGCTCATCTCCGTTTCTTAGCCAAAGACCCAGCATTGTCCGAAGACGCTTCCATGGCATAATTATACCGTGGCATAATTATACCATGACGCTGTTACCTTTCCCACCAAAGATGGTACCTATTTATTTACTTGCATTTTTACATGCTTTCAAATTGCTAGTTTGACAGGAGCTAGGCAGACATTGGGAGCTCATCCCATTATGTGGTGAGTCTTGGGTCTCGAACTTGAGCTGCCAACCTTCTGGCCAACAAGCCCAGCGTCTTAGCTGCTTGTGCCACAGCGTGCCCCATTCTCTTTATACAAAATGCCAAAACATAAAGAATGTGACTCTAGTTATTTTATTTCTTTAGGAAGACAATGGAAATAAACATGAATATTCTTACGGGACAAATAAGGCAATGAAGACCTTCTCTTTCTCTGTCTCTCTCCTTGTACATTTTTGTAGGCAGTATAGATGGACAGTCGATTGCTGTCTATACTGCTTGTGGAAGGGGTAGAGTTTTGTCATCATTTAAGATGCAGTCACTGACTCCTTGCTAATAGATGAGGTAAATAGCTCAATGGTACCAACAGATAATAGTTGGTCAACTTTCCTTGCTATGTATAATTCTGATTTTTCTTTTTAAAAATGAGCAAGATCAAAAGGAAAAACATCAGAATTATTATAATAAGCCAGGAAGAATGACTAAAACCTAATAAAATATCTGGCATGCAACTTCCTGGAACTCATTTGATCTCTAAGCTCTTGCAGTTGTGATTTGATAATTCAGTTAACCTGTTAAGATTTGGGTTAATGTAGAGTGAGCTATATGGCATTCCTGCATTCCACGGAGGCCAAATCCTCCACCACAAACTAGTACAGTCATCACAAAAATGTTTGAAGGTATACAGGAGCAGTTTTCTTTACAAACACTACTGCTTTTCTGGCACCAAGAATTTATATTAACTCATTCTTTTTTGGAAAGCTGGACGAGCTTCAGACAATACAGTTTGTTGGTTTTTTTAATCCGGAATCCTCTGGAATCTCTTCTGGTGACTTTTTACTGTTCTGTAGTACATTTTTAAAAAAGCTATCAAATCCTGCTGATTTTTAAAAGCTGTTTCAAATTACTCTATAGCTGTAGCTTTTTTCTAACTGATCTAAGTTTAAACCCCATGTCATTTTGGATAATTTGCATCATTTTATCCCAGCTGATACAGGAAACTTGGATTGTGGT
>JANHZU010002660.1:154102-167670 GCA_032468055.1 Acrochordus granulatus | reverse complement strand
AACTAAATATTATAATTAAAGGAGAAGAACACTTAAATTTGATTTACTAATACAGAATGAAGCAATACATTTTAATGGTTATATTGAAGGGTATTATTAGCAATAAACCCAGAAGTTAATTTTAAGAGTGTCTGCCTCTATAGATACAACATAGTTAAAAGATGTTATGGAAGAGAAATAAGTTTCATCCAGCAAGACTGAGACTGATTTGAAAGTGGATTTAAAAATAATAGGTTAGAAGAATTATAAACAATTATTTGTCAGGCTCCAAATCAAGAAAGATACATGGTGATTCTTTCAAACTAAGTTCTTCATTGTTTCCCATCTATAAACAAATTCTTGCCAGACTGAACACTCTATTATCTGCCCTTGCAATAAATTCTGTGAATTATTTACACATAGTACCTGGACTGAATAACTGCCTCTTATTCTTCTGGAATGCATCTCTTCCCACCTGAGAATTCAAATTCTTGCTACGTTCCATCACAGATATGGAAAAAGATGCTACACTAAACATAGATAAGAAGCCAACTGATGTCTTAATAACTAAAAGGGATATAGAAATAACAAATCAAGAGAGTGACCTGTATAGTTTTCTATATTTGATTTACAAAAGTGGTTGTTGAAGCTTTAAATAATTTTGTGAGAAAGAAACATTTTTTAAAAAATCAAGTTTTTTTTGAAGAGACTAAAGATCAGATTGTTAAAAGTAAAAGGAAGAAATATAAAGTTGATTTATTTGATCAAGGTTAAACTAAATAAATTGTTATCTGATAACTCTTAATGGATCTTTGCTAATCAGGACTGAAATTATGAGACTAAAGATTTGTTTATAGATAATGAGATAGGATAGGACAAGGAAATATTAGGAACATTTGTCAATTTGAGTTATTTAAAAAATAATAAAGACAGGATATAAATTAAAATATGGGAAGAAGAGTTCATTTGTTGTATTTTAAGAGAGGGTGATAAGTTACTAAAATGGTTTATACTTGTGATGAAGGGGGGAGTAATTTCTTTGTATTCTTTTCTTTTTCTTTACTGTATTCTTATTTTTCCTTTCTTTTCTATTTTTTTCTGCACCTTCTATTATTTCTTTTTTTAATCTTTAGTTTGCATTAGTTTTTATCTTTGTAATTATCATCTTTAATAAAATTACTATTAAAGAAAGAAAACATCTCAAACAAGCCCCTCCCAAGTTCACACGAAGAAAAAATGAGGGAAAGGGGAAACACATTCAGATTTGCAAGGTTCTGTTCTGTAGTTATTACAACAAGAATAGCCCTGACTTACATGGCATTGGTTTCTTAGTCTGGTCTACCTTGTAGTGTGGACAACATCCCTCCTACAGCTCAAAACTCATCCCATACATACGAAGATAACTGGAGCTTCATTACATACCTGATTCTCTTCAAAGTTTGGATATAGGCAATTGACTTGTTTCATATCTTAGGTCTCATCAGCAAAGATTCAGACACATGGTATTGGTCTACAGTTGTGACCTCCTCCTCTCCTACAGGCAAAATGTTGTTTTTTTCAAGCGATCCATATCTCAGGTTTTAAAAAGTATTTTTTGTTCTTTCTTTCTCTGCATTAATTTTTAAAATTAGAAGGGAAACATTCACAGTCCTACTGGACAGTCTTGTAGCTGTATTCAAGACTTTGAAAATATCCTCAAGAAGATACATCTAAAAAATGTAACATCACCAAAGGACAGATACTATGAAGGCTTCATGACTAGTTTGAAGGGTAGATTTTCTGTACTATCTAGACAGGATTATTATTCATATGAAGAAAATTGTAAGACCTGCTCTAAAAATGCAATGCTGTTTTGGTTCATAGTTTAACATTTTTCTTTTAAAAAAATTTAAAAGATATTTCTGTAAGAAAGTGTATGCTTCAGGCTGCTATCAAAGCATGGCTCTGTGCTGTCACTTTTCAACAATGGGCTGCAAAAAGGGAGCAATGAGCCTCCAGGCAGATCAGGAACCATCTACAAAACACCCAACCCCCATAGGTAGTCCTCGCTTATCAATGGCAATTGGAATCAAAATTTTTTGGTCCATCGCTAATGATGCAGTTGTAAAATACAGCATCATATGACCTTGGCAACTTTAAGATGTGTGGATTCAATTCCCAGAATTTCCCAGCCTACTGGGGATTGAAGTCCACTCATTTTAAAGTTATCAAGATTGAAAAACACAGAGACATCTGAGATGAAAAATACTTATTTAAATACTTCCATCGACTTCCAAGATACTTTGTTCCCCTGTCAAATATTTTTTACAATTGGAAAGTTTTTGGTAACATTTAGTCAAAGTCAACTTTCTTGCAATTTTTATTTATTACTTCTAATTTTGGTCTCTGGAATGAAAGAATACAAAAGACTTTTTCCATGACAACCTTTTGTAGTCTTCTCTTCTGAAGACTAAATATGCCCATCTGCTTCAATCAATCTTTAGTCTGTCAGCATGTTGGACACAAAGAATCATTAGATCTTTAACTTATCAAGTTAACAGAACCAAATTGTAGCATATAATTAGGAACTACTTCTGCATAAAATCATGACTGCATGTGGATCCCTAACATTTACCCCAACTGATGAATTTATTTATAGGTAGCATTCACATCACAAGATTGATGTTGATTACTGTCCAGGCAGTGGGATAGCAATAAAGATGCCATTGCAGAATCCAGATTTGAAGGGCAAAACATAATTCAGAACAATGTTGACACACGCACAGCACTTGCTGAGAACACTTTAAAGCACTTGCTCTTTTCTTGAATTCAGGCAGCTGCCCTTCCCAGATGGAATGGCAGTCCTGTCAAAAGACACATTTGATTTCAGCTATTCTAGTAGCTGTTACATGTATATCAATATGCATATCAAATCATATTCTGTCCTTTAAATTTGGATTGCTGCATAGCCCAATCTGGGCTTAAAAAAATAAGCAAATGAAAGATGACAACAAAGAAATACATAAAAAAATAAGCAAATGAAAGATGACAACAAAGAAATACATAAAACTCTAACTCTTTGCTGCCATCTAGAGATAAATCAGAATTTTGCAGACCAGCTTTAAATCCTAAATTATAAAGTGCCTGACTAGGGTTGGATACCATATGATCAATGATTTCCTCCAGTCTTATCAGTAATCCCTTGGCACATCAAGATAACAAGTCTTCCTCATGTATACAAAGCATCTTAAAAGACACAAGTTAAAAAGATGAAAGTGAAGATGAACAACATTATTCTGTCAGGTTATTCTTGAAAGGGCTGTAAATGCTACAGTCACATGTCAAAACTGTAACATTGCACAGCACCAAAGGCCCTTGGAACTGGTAACAGCTTTCATCTTTCTTGCTGTAAAATTGTATCCAGCAAGAAAGGAACTCACTGGATTGATGCAATGCCTTGTCATCTTTATGAAAGCTGGTGGTAAAACAGCAAATGCATCTTAATTTCCCCACTCACCAAACAGACAGTTGTGGGCACAGTTTAGGACACTACAGCTGGTCTGTGTTTAGATGATGTGTCCTGCTACTGCCAAGCTTGACAATGTATGTTGTGATATAGAGGACTTTTTATTATCAACCTCTCTACAGGAATGGCTGGATAGGATATGGATACCACCTCACAACTGACTAGTGTTTGGAAGTCACAATTGTCCTTTATATTTTGGATTAAAACTGCCTACTACTGAACATAGAGATTCCAAAACTGTGAGTCAGGACACACAAGGAAGGGGCTTGAAAACTTAAAAGATGGCCATGGTTAAAAAAACAAAACAACCAAATCAAACATGTAATGATGCTTGCACTGGTAAAATGAGGCAATCATCAAAACTCGCCTGAGCTTTGCTCCCAGTTTTGGCTGCACATTCCTATGAGGGCAGCTGCTGTGCTGCAAAGTTTGAGACCCCCCCAATGAAAAAGCAGTATAGGTTTAGTTACTAATAGTAGTCTATTTATTGCTGACTGAAATATTTAGTTTTATCAGGGGACATCATTCAAATTCATGAATAATTTTAGGGGGTTACAAAGTCAGAACAACTGTATCAATAGATCCACACAATGTACTACTGACCCAATTAATAGTATTGGACAAACCTAGCTCTCAACTGGTAGCTGAGCCTCTTCTCATCTTTGCCTCTTCTTTCTTTTCCAGATATTTTTCCCCAGTCTCACATATCATATAAAGTCTCATCCAAGCCTAAGTGATCATAATCAGCCACTTCCTGGAAAAAGAGAACTTAACCAAGGATGGGGAGAAGAGGCAAGGAAGGAATTATTTTCTAAAATGTCCATAGGAATTTCAGGCTCAAAGCCCCAAGTGAGTATTATAAGGAAAGAGATTAGCAAAGGATGGAGCAAGACCATAAAGTTCTCCTGTACTTCTCTGATCACTGTTAGCAGCTACAGCAATCCAAAAAACTCATTTCTAAGAGCAGCTCTCTCCTTTGACTCATAACTTTGAACACAAGCAGCAGTAGGCAAAAATTCTGCCTTCACACTTATGAAACTGAGGGAAAAACCCTTTGTCTTTAATAGTGTCACCTAAATTATTGAGAAAAGGACAGAGACAAAATCCCATGCAGAACTTACACAAAGTATTTTGGGTGGGGATGGGGTTTCTTCATAATTTCAAATGAAATCTGATTTGTCTCCCGTATGGGTTGCTGCAATTTCCTTACCCACTTATATTCTCCAAGTAGTTAGCCTGTAGAAGAGGATGCTACATGAAGTGAGAATTCTCTTTTATTAGAGATCTTTAAAGGTTGCATGGTCATCTGTCAGAAAGTTCTGTTAGATCCTGCACTAAGCTAGAAAGTGGACTAAATGACCTATAAGGCCCATCTCTACTCTAAGGTTCTATGATTACTGAATCCAACCCATATTCTAGGTTCTCACAATACATTGAACAGTCAACTAACCAAACAGATTGGTTCCACACAGATTCAAAGCCACAAAACACAAAGATACATACATTTAACATTAGCCAAAATTAGGATATAGGATGAATAAATCTGCTAGATGTTCACTGCATTTGGTGATATATGTTTGATAAAGACTTCCACAGTTTTCTTTTTCCCTTCCTATTTCAGTGATGCCAAACCAATCTGCAGTTCTCCAGATCTGTTGACTAAAACTGCAACTGCAAATTCTTGGAACTGTAAACCCGTGTCATCTGAGGAATCAGCCATTCCCAACCTGACTCTTTCCACAGAGCTACAGTCTGATGACTGGGAATTATGGGCACTGTAATGCCAAAAATCTGAAGAAATCCTGGTGGGGTTCCAGACCTACAAGAAATGCTGACTGTAACAGTCTTATTTTGAAAAAAAATTGGGGAAAGCAGGATTACCTGTTTCCAAAACAAACTTTTGGAACAACAATCCATACTATTTTACAGAAAAAATAGGAAGAGAGGCAAGTGGAAATGATTGGGCCAATCATTCTTCATCTAAACCAATTTTAGATGAGGCTTTTTGATAATTCTTTGTAATGGCAAAAACAATGTCAATAACAGATAAGAAATAATGAGCATATTAACCCCATTAGTAATTGTAGCAGAGTCTTAGGAATGAAGAACTGTTAGAAAACTAACTTCAAGACAGTCTGTTTGATTTGCAACTAGGAGCAGGTATAACCAAGCTCCAAATTGCATTTGTACTATGTGATTAACTCAGTTACTAATTTAATCTACTTTTTAAATTTATTTAATATAAAGGTAGAAACGGAAAAGGTTTCCCCTGTCCAGTTGTCTCCAACTCTAGAAGGTGTGCTCATCTCTGATTCACAACCAAGGGAGGTAGTATTGTTTGAAGTTGCTCCTGTGGTCATGTGGACAGCATGACTATATGTCAAAATGCACAGAATGCAGTTACCTTTCCCACCAAATTAAGTGGTACCTATTAATCTATTTGTATTTTGCATGCTTTTGAACTGCTAGATTGACAGAAGCTGGGGCATATAATGGGAGCTCACACTGTTATGTGGCACTTGGGTCTTGAACTATTGACCTTCTGGTCAACAAGCCCAGCATCTTAACCGCTAGGCCACAATATACCAAATTCTAAATGAACAAAAACCTGGGTTTGTACATTGGATAAATCTCTCTCCTTATCCCTCACCTCCAAAAATCAGTAATCTAGCTTTGCATGTCCTTTGAATACAATAGCTAAATCTTTACCTTACTGCGTTAATCGTGTTGTGTAAACAGAAGCATATTTTGCAAAACTCCAGTTAATTGTAACTTGCTGAGAAGAAAATACTGTGTTTGTACAATAGGATAAACATGGGTTGTTTAATGATATTTTACTAATAAACTACAATATTCAATAAATTTCACATTCACACATGTCAATAAAATGGTGAAGCCATAAAAATGGTAATAAACCATAATGCGAAGGTTCACAAAACATACTAAATCAAACCCTAAACTAAATCCCATGATGGCTTTGCATGATGTGAATTCTGCCCCTCCAATAAAGAAGTAAGATACCATTACTATGACTATTAGGCATAGAATGTCTCTTCTCCTCCCAAGGGTTGGGATCATCTTGACATCTTTTAAGAGGAAACTCTTGGTACTTAGAGAATTAGGCTATACAAACTGGTGTCCCCGGATGGAACTGGAAGAATTGGCCACACTTACAGAATGCCTGGAAGCAAGAGAAGAAGCCTCCTGTAATATTGCCAACAAAAAAAGAAAGGCTCCCAGACAGTCTTGACTGATCAGATTTTATGAAAATAGCTTGTGCTTCAACTAGATGTGTATCCTTTCAACCCATTTGAGGTATATATCATACATAATATTTTTTTCTGTAGAGAGAAGGGTAGTTGCTGTCACTTCTTTGATTTATTTAGAAAAACACACAAGTAACGGTGCAACATTAAAACATGAAAAAATTAGGTGACTCCATAGCCTGAATTTCTCTCCCATATTCTAGAAACATACACAGTTTCCTAAATTATTCTTTGTATAATTCCTGCTGAGTACATTATACATGACTGACTAATGTCACAGCATTGCATAAAGTGAAAAAGAGCCTTCTGCATCTTTCCAAACTTTGGTGCAACATCACAGGGGAAAGATAGATGATTTAGTAATTTTATTTATAGTGCTCACATCTTGGACTCACAAAGTATTTTATTGGATATTGGCAGTTTTCCAATACTCAGTCTCGCCAATGCAATTCAGTCACGACCTCCAGCAGCAACTGCTGTTCCTCTAGGCTTTTCTGCCAATTCACCTCCATGCTGAACTACATAGAACTTAGCAAAACAAAACATGTTCTAGTCTGAGCCAAATTGGAAAGCTGTTTTGAAAATGAGACAAATATTTCTGTCCCACCACTTTCTATGCCACAGTAAAATCTAAATCCTAGACACAGTACAGCATCAGAGTCAGCCTTCACCCATCTCTGCTATTTTTGCATTCGTATATTGCATGAAGTCATGGCTTTCTAACCATGTTTAATTGAACAAATGAGCAAGGCATCATGCTTGCACTGTGCACTGAGCTATATCAAGCCATAAGAATTTGGTTTACACATTATGCCAAATCAAAACCAAATAAATCCTGTTTGTAGCTTAGTGCTATATGTGAACTCAGCCAGAAGATGATCTGAATTCATCCTACCCAAACAACGGATAAATTATTGCAGAAGTCAGACTTTAACTCAATAGAAAAAAATGCAGCTCAATGGTAAAGCATGTGAATTGTGAGTAAAAAGCACCTGATTTAGTCCTTGATGTCCACTTATCTATAGAATTGACATGATAATAATGTGAAACACAATATAGTGTGTGCCAAAGACCAATTTCTAATCCCCACTTCTCATTGCTTTCACAGGGAAAAGACTTCTTGAGCAAACTCCAAGCAAGCAAACCATGATGAGATATGAAAAAAATACACTCTCACTGCAAGCTCCCTACGTAATAACTAATAGCCTATGTGGGAATGCATAGCTCCCAAGAAAAATATTGATTCTTCACATCCTATCATCCCAACAGTACTTGAATCCACAATCCATCATGTTTGTCTGTGGACTCCTAACTGCCATTTGTAAGAGGAAGAAGTGCAACAATGCTTCAGCTGTTTGCCTATAGACCGTGCAAGAGATCACTTTATAGTTTAATCTTATTGCTATTGCTGTCATCACAAAATAATGGTGTAAGATTGGAAACAGCAACAAGGTGTTTAATTCAGTTGCTTGGTTTTTAAGACTGCCAATTATCAAATTTCTCAGTGGATTTACAACAACTCCTATACAATTAACAGAGGCAACCAAGAAAAGCTTCATTATCTACAGCCACAAACGAGATTGCTCAGAAAAATCTGAGAAAAGGTTCAGAGATAATAAAAATGTTGCTTTTGACCACATGAAAGTATTGAGTTAATGATGTAGGAAACTCCCTGAGTTACAGATGTATTGGGACTACAATTCCTAGTATTAGCATCTTAGGGAGAGGCAGTAGGAAGAGATCAAGAATTAGAAATAAGTGGGTCCAGTTCCTGAGTCATACTAAAATAGGGATCTGGCCTATTTTAGGCTTCAGACAAACCTCCAAGTGATTTTCTGCTGTCTGCAACAATACTTAGAAATGGGAAAGCCTGATGGGACATGCTTATCTAGATCTGATCCTGCTTTAGCATGAAAGGCAGCTGGGTGACCTTGGGCCAGTCACTTTCCCTCAGCCCAACCCACCTCATAGGGTTGTCTTGTGGGGAACATAGGAGGAAGAAGGTGTGTTAAATGTGTTCACCGCTTTGAATTGTTTATAAAATAATAAAGGTGGGATATAAACAAATAATTTGTGAAGATTTTCCAGAAAGAAGGTAGTATTATTTCCTGCCATTTCAGGAACTGTCAGATGTGAGAAAAGAGCAAATTAGACAGATGGCTGAAGAAGAAAAGAAGAAGAAAAAGGGAAATTGAGGGTCTTGGCTTGCCAGAGGACCAGATTAGCAGAAAGCACCTTGTTCCGAGAGCAGGAGAAGACCATGCATCTGTTTTCTACATCAGTAATTTAATTCTGTGGATTTGGAAATGTCTGAAATGGCTTTTGAAGGAAAATGACTTTGCATTGCAGATTAGCAGCAGACAGCATTGCTCTCAGCATTTCTCATTGGAAATTGCTCAATTTTAGCTTCCACATAGGAGTTCAGATATCAGAATTGTTCCTTGAACTCAAAATCCATCAAGTTCATTTCTTGATTCCTGTGTATTTGCATTTGTTGTTCTTGTCTTTCCTATAGTAAAGGGTATATAGTATAGTATATAGTACAGTATAGTAAAGGCAAATATTTATCTAAACTCCAGGACATCCTCTTGTCTCTTCTTTATTGCTCCTCTAAGGTCAGGGATTGTGCTCTGGAAAACCTATCTACAAATATCCAGACTTGGAAATCTGAAAGCAAAGTGCCTTCTGTGTTATAGTACAGTGTGAAGACAGCCATTCAACAAATTACTCAGAAAGAGTGATACAACTGTTATAATGTTCTATTAGTAGCAGATAAAATGTAACAAAATCACAGCCAAGAAGGCTATTATTGCAAAGGAAAGTGAAGAGATGCCACTAACAGTTTTAATGAACAAATGCAGCAGGGTCACTGATGATTCTCAGACTAAATTACCTATTAAAAAAAGCTCTCTGTTGAGACTATTACTACCGAGACCTGATTTTTTAGATTGTTTAGGCAAATGCAAATTTGTTTTGCTAAAATAAGAGCTCTCTTGTATCACAGCTTTACAAAGATTTCAGAAAAGAATTAGACATATACATGGAGACTTTCGGGTTCACATATTGTGCTTGGTTCTAGCTTAGGGCGCAACGTGGATTATTAAAGCAACGGTTGTTAAACAATAGACTATGGCTTTGAGCAAATCCAAAAACTCTGTATTATTCAGAATGAATCTATAAGAACTCCCAAGTTGTCATACAGCAGGAAAGCACTATTGCTTTCAAGCCTTTATTTTTGGTTTCCCAAGACTACTGTGAGAAAAGGTACTGGGGTTCCTAGACCAGGCCAGCCTTGTCCAATTATTGGACTGAAATGTAACATGAGTAGAATATAGCAAGCTGGGGGAGGCTGCTGCCACCTTTTATAGTAGCCAAAAGTTTTTAAAAAATTACCCAAAGATGAAATGTTATTTTATTTGGATTGCTTGCCAGCCACTTTTATTAAATATTAATGGCATCAGTCTAGGTAGAACTTAAGGGTTTAAGAATCTTAACTCTCTGATTTTCTTCTCTCTGCCTCATTTTATTTTCTAGCCAGTTTGGGGTTGACAGATTCTTAAACCCTTAAGTTCTACCTTGACTGAGTCATAATTGATTCAGGAAGTTACATATTCCCCTATCAGTCCGCTTGCTAAAGTTCAAATGCCATCTCTTCCACCATTCAACAATTCCCCAAATTCCATGTAAGTCTCAGGATATTTTTGAGAGAGACTAAAGATAATGGGGAAATTACTCCTTCAACCAGCTATAAAGCTGAATCAAAAACCACCAATGGAAGGGATCTTTCTGTTCAATGGGAGTTTTTTGTGTGATAACATTTGAGTTTTAAAGCTTCTTTCTTTTTCTTGACTGCTACACTGTACAGTTCTCCCTCATATGTAGCTGCAGTGAGCAGAAGGCTTCTCATGTGAATCATTCTGTAAGATACGGGCTGCAAAACTATGGACAACCACTGGAAGGTACAAAGAGTGACTGAAAAACCAAACACTTTCTGCCATCTATAGTAATAATTGGCTTTTGTTCCGAGATATAATAGCCTATTCTCTGTCAAGTTGGCTTCAGATACAGATCTCTTTCAGGACAAAAATTCTTGCACTTTTGGCCTGAGATGGAACTTAGACAGTGCCCACCAAATTGGTTGAAACTAAGTCACAGAACTCCCAGGTAGCCTAGGAATCTAGTGAAGCCAATGCTGACAATATATTCTTACAAAGGAACATCCCAATCAGAGGGAATAAGCCTGTATGTTGATTGATGACTGATTATTTATTAATTAAATTTATTTGCTGCCCAACTTGCAATGAGTGACTCTGGGCAGCACACACTAAAATAATGATAAAAATGTACACTCATATAATAAATAAATACAAAAATAAAGATAAAAATAAAAAAATAGGAGAAGTGCAAGATAGGGGGCAGAACGGAAGTAGGGCCATTAATCGAGTAGCCACCTTACTGATGATACATCAGTCAGTATTACAAAGCCATGTCTTCAGACTTTTTCAATAGGCCAGAAGGGTTGGGGCCAACTGCACTCCAGGAGGAATGATGTTCCAAAGGGTGGGCGCCATCGCAGATAAGGCCTGTCTTCTGGACCCTGTCAGCTGAAATTCCCTGGCTGATGGGATCTGAAGTATACCCTTACTGCTGGCATGGGTGGGGTGGTCTGTACCTATTGGGGCAAGATGGTCCCTTAAGTATGTGCCGTCAAGTACTTTTCAACTCCTAGCAACCACATAGATTTTCTCCATGACAATCCTTTTTTAACCAATTATTTCAAGTTTCCCAAGAGTCCCTATTAGGCCTACCTAAAAAATCAAATAGAAAAACAGGATTATTTGTTAATTTAATATTTTGCCATTCTAGCAGCTAGTTCTCAAAGCCATTATTTTAAGAACATGAAGCAACATATGCTCTTGTAAGAAGAAGTTGACAAGAACTGTGTAAGGGAATTACACAGCAACCTGGGGAAAAGTGATGGTATAATGCAGGAATTCTTGCATTTGTTTAGGGTAAACAAAGATGCATGTGGTCAAACACATATCTTGGACTTCAAGATAATAGAATTTAATTAACTTCAGAATAATAGATTATAATTACATGGCAGGAAAAGCTAAAGAGAAAAGAATCCCAAGGTCTTAAAATCTTAAGAGATTTTGAAAGAACTAGATGCTAAAAGTACAGTTGCAAACAAGTACAAAGGAGAAAAATAGAAAAGGCAGAGATGGATAAGGTGGTTGCACAAAATCTGAAAATAAAAAGGATATATCCTATTTTTTTATTTTTATCTTTATTTTTGTATTTAATTATATTTGATTACCAAGGAACAAGGTAGGTGTGTAATGTAGAACTGTACAGATAATGGTTATGTTCAGAATAAAAGGAAAAGAACCAGTGTATCAACTACTCAATGAAGATTTCAAAATGCTCAAAATGCCAACAAAAAGAAAAGACAAAGCTGTTCGATCCATGTTTCACACTGTCTTCTCCATCAAGGGAATATATTTCACCAGGAACTGTGAAGATCAGCATGAGGTAGCAGGATAGAAGGTTAAGAATGACAAAAAAATAGTTGAAATGAGATGAAATTTCCAGAGCCAAATGAACTATGTTTTCAGATACTGAATGAATATGAGAAAGTGCCAGACAACTGGAGGAAAGCAAATGCCCCTTTCTTCAAAAACAGGAACAAGGTTGAGTAGGCATTTGTTTTATGTACTTGACATACTCCCAGTTATTAAAATCTCTCAGTGGTTTACATTTTTAAAAAGTGGGTAAAAATCCAAGTCCCATGAAGAGAGGGTGAAGGAATTGGGAATGTCTAGACTTGAGAAGAGACAAGATGGTAACTCTCTTCAAATCACTGATAGATCAGGACCAAACCAATTTTGTCCAAGAGTTCAGGTCACAGAATAACAGACTGAAATTACAGCAAGCAGAGGGCAATTGAATGTTAGACATAGAAAGCCAACAACTTCCTAACGGTAAGAGCAATTTGGCAGTGGAAGCAATGATCCAGAGCTTAATTCTTTATTTATTCAGATTTAGATGTATGGGCTGCAAAAAAAATGTAGGTGGTGTGATGTTATTTCCTTCAGTGTTTGTATTCAAAGGGATGCAAGAGAGCTATTTGTCAGGGATACTTGGTTTTGGATTTGTGGACTGAGCCAAGGCTTAAAGGTCTCTTACAACTTTCTATGATTCCATGATTTTCTAAGATATTGTATAATTTATCTCAGAGGAATAGAGAAAGTGTGGAAGGAGCTTTCTCACTAATAAGCACATGTCACCTTCTTTCTGCCCTAGTCTTAGGCATGTCTAGTTATAAGTGAATCCAAATTAAATGAATTCTGTAACATGATTCCTTCTCCACTGGGTATTAAAGTATTATGGTCCAAAGCTGGTCTTTCTTCAGTAAATACTGAATTCACTCAGAAGGCCAAATAGAAAAATGGGGACAGGATCACTTATGTGATGGGGTTCAAAATATCTTGATTGATGATTAGCATATTGCTCACGGGCTTATCGACCAGAAAATCAGCAGCTCAGCAGTTCGAGACATGAGAGCTGCCACATAACAGGGTAAACTCTTGTTGTCTACCTAGCTCCTGACAACTTAGCAGTTTGAAAGCATGCAAATATGAGTAGATAAATAGGTACCACTTTGGTGGGAAAACAAAAAGGACATGAAAGGAGCCCCCTTGGGCATCCCCTGGCCAATTCTCTCAGTCATGAAAGCACCTTGGTAGGTGCTTCTGACATGGAAAAAAAATTAGCACAGAGAAAGCAGAAACCACATCACATACTGGCTACCAAGG
>JANHZU010002660.1:142975-154002 GCA_032468055.1 Acrochordus granulatus | reverse complement strand
CATCCTCTTGAATTGTTTAGGCTGCAGAAAAAAGCTTCTTGGCATCCATCGTGACAGCTGTCAAGACTGTATAATCTTCATTCATAGTTACCAAGTATACTCTGAAGAGATGAGGTAAACCAAAGAACTGAAGTTCTTAAAACAAAGCTCTTGCTCCGTTATAGATGGATTCAGCCTGGAAAGAAACAGAGTGGAAATGTCTTTTGTATTTTTTTAACACGATACAATTTCAGTTTAAGAGTTGTAATCAAGCAATTATGTGGGCATATGGTATTTTCACAGAAAACGACTACTTCCTTCATTTTTTTGGCACAGAGTTAACTCCATCCTATTGGAAGGATATCACTGAAGAGAGGCTGCTCAAAAATAGTCCTAATATAAATTTGCTGAATTGCTCAAAAGTTTTTTCCCCTTTTATTACTAAAAAAAGAGTACTAAGTTAAATGATAACAAATTGTGAATATTAACCACTCTTTGTTACAGTCAGTTATATATCTGGCAAGGAACTGTTTTTAATGTAATTTCCATGCCTTCCTTTTATTTTTGTTTTTAATGCTGTGCTTATCATTTTTGAAGCTGTATTGATTCTAGTATGTGTATATGAATCAAGGATGCATATATATATATTTATATATATATATTGTTACTGATTAGTTTAGCATATTAGTATAAAATAATTTCAAAATAATTTGAGTGGATTTTTTTTGTACCTGTACTAATAAGTGCAAAATAGGGCTTGTAAATTAATTGGCACAGTTTAACTAGATAATCTTGTTCCACCTTCTCTACGTTTTTGTGAGAAAACAAAAAAAGCAGGAATATAGGACTTCAAGCAGACCACCATTTTGCATTTGCTTAATAAATCTGTTTAATATACTTTACAAACTTTGCCATTTTTAAAATAAATACTAACCACCTCCAGACATATGTAGACCTTATTCTGAGATGTTTCATGTTATCAACAAATATTGTATGAGAAAAGGGGCTTTTGAAGAAGAAGTGTGCTGGAAGGAAGTGCCAGTCCTGGAGAAAAAGCAACAACAGCAAAAATTAGGATGGATGGATATGCGAAGCATGGTAGGAAGCACGGTTTATTAGGACATAATCTATACAACAACTGGTTCATTATTAGCACTTATAATTGGGAATTCTGTTTCAGGATTTATCCAGCTTTTCCCCCATTCGGAGATTTAACCAACCTGTTTGTTCATTCATTGTGACAATGAAGTCAGGCAGACATTTTAGCACCAAAGAGTCTAGTTCTCATTTGTCATTTCAATAGCTATCTTTGAACCATGGTGACAATTTTTCTTGAATATTTTTTTCCTTGTGTTTCTGTGTTGGAATCTTCTGGGTAGATAATTACATTGCTGACAATTATAATATGATTGGTCAATTAGAATACTAACATAATGAAACAAATTATTTCAGGACAGCACGTAGACAATTGGATATTATGGGATGATAATTGTTATAAAAAGAAAAAAAAAGCAAGATCAAATATTGGAAACATATTCCTTTGTATTTTTTTTATTATAACAACCAAAGTCTACTGACATTTGGCCACCCTCTCTGGGCCCAAGGGACATCAAAGTCCAAATATATGAACATATTAGATTTGTTTTGAATTGCTGAGAATATGTTCTTCTACATCTTATAGTGCACTGCTGAATATCATGGGTAATGTTCCAGATATATCCTAGCAAAGACAGAAGTCAAAGCTTATTTAGTCATTTTAAATGCATTTCATATTTTTATACAGAGATTTTTTAAAAAAATATTCCCTCTGACATTCATGAAAGGTCCCAATTTTATTTTTCCAGATTTCTTCATGTGAGACTAGACTGAAACTGCTATGCCTAAAGATGAAGCAGGCCTGTAAGCAGGGTGGACAACAGCCAGGAATCTTGTCTAAAAATCCCTTGGGGAGGTATGTCTGGAGGTTGAGTCATGGCAACTGGACTTCTTTTCTTTTGGTTTGAAACATATCACTGCTTATCCAAGTAAATTCTTCAGTCTGAGAAAAAGTTGATTAGAGAACCCACATATATGTCTTCCAGGGTGACTGCATTTCTCACTTAACCTGATTAAGCTTATTAGATGGACAATAGGAGATGTAAATAGATACAGAGTCTTTAGGATATAGATTGTCAGCTCCTAGTGGGTTATTAAGTGTGATCTCCCTGGTGAACCTGCAAAGTGGTCTTAATCTTCCTGGGGACTAATGAAAGAACAGAATAAAAAACGGGGGACAAGTTGTGTCTGAGGCCTCTACCTCTATTGAGGGAATAGATTGACTCCTCTTGGAAGACATATATGGGGTCCCCTAACCAACGTTTTTCTCAGAGTAAAGAAACTACTTGGATAAGCAATGAAACATCTCAAACCAAAAGAAAAGAAGTCCAGTTGCCAGGACTCAACCTCCAGACAATTCTACCTGGTGACTGAGAATTTTCATCGACCTTGGGGAGGTAGTTAATAAAGCGCCAAGTCATTAAGGAAATTTTAAAAAATGTCATCCATAGGATAAAGTTCCTATGTTGATTTTCAAGTTCAGTATATTCAGCTGTTCTGAACTTGATTTCTGAACTTGATTTCTGAACTTGATTTTCAAGTTCAGTATATTCAGCTGTTCATGGGATTTGCGGGGGGGGCAGCTCCAAAAGATGGACCTGAGCACATGGAATCCCTCCTCTACAAGTCCTTTCAACAGCTTCCAGACTTGAAAATCAACAAGGTAAGAGTAGCTGCCAGTTAATCAACAAAGACTTTTGGGAAAAAGGTATCCTGAAGCCCATTCACTAAACAAAGACAAAAGAATTGTCTTTGGAACCAGGCTTGGTGTCTTCCATTCCTCTGGCTAGTATCTGGTAATCTAGTGGAGAGGGACATATGTTAATGTGGATAAGTGTGAGTATGTGTTTGTATGTGCATGTGAAAAAGAGCAAATGTACATTATAACTAGTAAAGTTTTGCTGTTACTTTAAATTCACTGGGTCTCCTTGCATTTCAAAAAACAGGTTGTGCCTTAGTGTTTGGTTGAAAGTGATTTGAATCTGGCTGTTGATCAGGACTCTGATTGTGTAATGACCATAAGATAAACCTAAGAGTGCATGCAACACTTTTGAGTTTAAAATAAGATGCCATTGCTTTAAATAATCAACTCATTAAACTTAATGTAATCCTTAAAGCAGTGATACATTTTTGCAAGCTATTAATGGTGCTCTACTTGTAAAAGGACTGTCAGACATTTTCAAATTATTTTACATGTATCCGACTTAGAATTTTACTTGTTCAACTTTTTTACTTCAATGCCTTCATTATTTGGAACAGAAAAAAAATATTTCACTAATTAGTAAATGCTTGCTAGATTGGAAATATGACACATTGTATGACATATAAGGAAGCCTTAGGTTCTTTTTTTACACCAAACAGGTTCCTAAGACTCCTTTGTTGATTTTTTTTTTAATTAAACAAAGGAGCAGACCTCAGGGACAGGCACTGGTACAAGGTACCACTGGTACAAGGTACCACTCCATCTAGGAGCTCTAGAAGCTTGCTTATCCTTGCTTGCTTATTAAAATTTACAAAGGAAACATTTTTCATTGGATGATTTTTACCTGTAAATGAAAATAGAAAGTGGCATGTCCATATGATCAGTGATTTAGGTTGTCTCCCTAATTTACATGTCCTGATAGCTCTGCTCACATCTATCCTCTTCCAGCTTACATTATATACTGTGAGTCAGCTAACTTGACAACAGGTTAGTAAGTCAAATAAATGAAATGTGACTGGCTTTTTATCAACAGCAAATTGTCTGATAAAACAATCTCTTAAATCATTTCCTATTAATGTAGTAATTATTTCAAATAAGCAAATACAAAGCAGTTTATTAGTGGCAAGAGAAATGATAACTCAGCCCATCCATCAGTTGTAATAATAACCAGTTGTGCATTTACCTCTTTGTCTTGCGTATTCCTGAGAGGAGCAAAAGTGTTATCGACAGTGCTTGATTTCTGGGGTAACTGTTATAATTGAACACTACAAAAATACCTATCATTGTCATGGGCTGTTGGAGTGAATATAAATTTTCAGATATTTAATATCTATATATTAAATATCTGAATATATCCCACAGGATTCCTGTCAGTGAGCAACATTCAATCCAATAAGTGGGTTGTTTAACAGGTTTTTCACTATATACAACAGGGAACTGAACACATGCACATGCTGACATATAAGCAGGAAATAAAAGGATATATTCCTGAATGCTCCAAAGCAGAGATTAAAATTGCCACCCAGCAGATCATTCCTGTAAGAAAGGTTATAAAGAATCAAGGCTGTCCTTATTGTCTGAAATCCTTCCCTTCATTTGCATATGTGTATTCCTTGATGTCAAAAACTGGACAAAACAGTGGGACAATGGATCACAATTTAACTCACTAGAATTTCCTTAAAAAAAGCAAAAGAAACTAATATAGTTATTCAGGGGGAAAAAACACCTCACAACATAACACCTGAAGCCTAATCCAATTTCCATTTTTCTCCCAGAGGTACTACAAGTACCTAAAAATACTTACCTGAAGCAGACATGATTAAGCTACTTACCTTGTACTTCGTTCTCATAGTTAGTTACTATACTATAGCTACTATAAGAGTGTAGGTTGGTCTGACATGTAGGAAGATTAAGCAATGAATGCTGGTGTGACCTTTCAAAAATGCAGGTGATCACCAGAGGGCAGCAATGGTATAAATTTTCTGTATCTGATTTCTAACTTGTAGTGGTCACTTAAATCTATCCATCCCACATCTGGTAAGTCTGATATCCAGTATGATGTTCTGTAATCTTGTATATTTTGTATATAATCCTGTAATATTGTAATGGCAGAATTGAATTGGTGGGTATTTAGGGTGATATTTAAAGGTATTGAATCTCAACCCTGATGACCACTCTTTGGTATCAAATTTATATGGCTGCTCAGAGCCATTGTGTGTGAGTTAGGTAGCCATATATGTTTAATAATAATAACAGTCTCCCCCAGTAAGGCACTACCTTGACACGGTTGTAGGGCTTGTGTGCTCTGAGGAAGATGAGAGATGTGCCAGATGTTCAACCATACTGGACAGATCTCATCAGAGGAACCAGACAAAGAATGTCCCATAAAAAATATGGTGAGACATAATTTGGTCATCACCCAGGTCAACCAGGACTACATTAGGTGTTGGAGTTCCTGGACATCTGGTGAAAAATGGGCTACAGGACTCAGGACTGCTAGGACCAGCAGATGCAGAACTACTGGAAGAAAAGGTGTTGATACATCACAGACTTACACATATTTAAAATAAAGAAATAATGATCTATTATTACAAATCAAGTCCAACAAGAGCAGGTTATCTGAAAAGAATGTACCAGTTCTGGAAAGAACAACATCCAGAAATAGAAATAACAGAACAGAGACTAGCAGATCAACACTGATTTATAATAAGAAATAAAGTATTCACAGAAGCAGAATTGAAGAACTAGAAAGCTCTACCCAGGTCAAAGAAACCAAAGCATTGCCAAAAGTAGCTCAGATTGTAGAGGCAAACCCAGGGGCGGCAGCAGTAGAGGAAACTAGCATAGATCCTGAATCATTTCCATTCTGAAACCAGGCACCCACTTCTCGGACATCTCTTCAGGAAGAACAAAACCTTCTAACTAAAAAAGAAGAAAAAAAATTGAAAGAAAGAATAACTGAGCATAGAGAACAGGACAGAAACAACATAATAAGATTGCCTGCATTGATACTTGTTTCAAAGAAAAAACTACCCTAAATATTAAAAAGTGCAAATTTGCTCAGGTGTGTCCAACTCTTCATGATCTCATGGACCGCAGCACACCAGGCCTCCCTGTCCTGCACTGCCTCTCAAATCCAAATCCACAATGCTATCTAACCATGTCATCCTCTGCCATCCCCTTCATATTTTGCCTTAAGTTTTTCCCAGCATCAGGGTCTTTTCCAATGAGTACTCTCTTTGCATTAATTGGCCAAAGTATTTGAGCTTCAGCTTCAGTATCTGTCCTTCCAATGAACAATCAGGATTGATTTCCTTTAGGATTGACTGGTTTGATCTCCTTGCAGTCCAAAGGACTTTCAAGAGTCTTCTCCAGCACCACAATTCGAAGGCATCAAATCTTTGACGCTCAGCCTTCCTTATGGTTCAACTCACACAGCCACGTATTACTATTGGGCAAACCATAGCTTTGACTATATGGAACTTTGTTTGCAGGATGATGTCTCTGCTTCTTAATATGCTGTCTAGGTTTGCCATAGTTTTCCTCCCAAGGAGCAAACGTCTTTTGATTTCATGGCTGCAATCACCATCTTGGAGCCCAAAAAGGTAAAATCTGTCACACTTTAGCTCCTCTTCACTTTCTGCAATTAGAGTAGCATCATTTGTATATCTCAGGTTGTTGATATTTCTCCCGGCAATCTTAATTCCAACTGGTGATTCATCCAGCCCAGCATTTCACATGATGTAGTCTGCACATAAGTTAAATAAACAGGGTAACAATATACAGCCTTGTCTTACTCCTCACCCAATTTTGAACCAATCCATTCTTCCATGTCCAGTTCTAACTGTTGCTTCTTGACTAGCATACAAGTTTTTCATGAGACTGGTAAGGTGGTTTGGTACTCCTATCTCTTTCAGAATTGGCCACAGTTTGTTCTGAACCACACATTCAAAGGCTTTATCAATGAAGCAGAAGTAGAAGTTTTTCTGGAATTCCCTCACTTTTTCCTTGATCCAATGAATGTTCACAATTTAATCTCTAGTTCGTCTGCCTCTTCAAAACCAACTGGTAGTTCTTGGTTCATGTATAGGTGAAGTCTTGCATGTAGTATTTTGAGCATAACCTTTCTAGTGTGTGAAATGAGTTCAATTTTATGGTAGTTTGAACATTCTTTGGCATTGCCCTTCTTTGGGATTGGAATGTAAACTGATCTTTTCCAATCCTGTGGCCATGTTGAGTCTTCCAAATTTGCTGAAATATTGAGTGCAGAACATTCACAGCATCATCTTTTAGGATTTTAAACAGTTCAGCTGGAATGCTGTCACCTTTGCTAGCTTTATTATTAGTAATGCTTCCTAAGGCCCATTTGACTTTACTCTTCAAAATGTCTGGCTCTAGGTCAGTGACCATGGTTGTCAGAGACATTTAGATTTTTCTTGTAAAGGTCTTCTGTATATTCTTGCCATCTCTTCTTAGTCTCTTCTTTTTCTATTTAGTCCTTATGCTTTTTGTCCTTTATCATGACCATTTTTGTATGAAACCTTCTCTTGATATCTCCAATTTTCTTGAAGAGCTCTCTAGTCTTTCCCAGTCTATTGTTTTCCTCTAATTCTTTGCACTGTTCATTTAAGAAGGCCTTTTTATCTCTTCTTGCCATCCTCTGGAAATCTGCATTCAATTGAGTACAGTGGAACTTGGATTATGAGTACCTCAGTTCATGAGATTTTTGCAAGATGAGCAAAAGATTTTAATAAAATTTAGTTTGGTTAATGAATGATAATCGCAAGATTATCTTTCAATTCAATTCAAGCTCAAGATGAGCTTGCATGGGAAATCTCACAATGGAGCTGATGGTTTTTCTGTCTCCCTCCTCTCCTCCTTCTCATATCCCTCAAGCCAGCCAGGTCTCTTCTCAATGCATAGGAAGATTGACCCTCCATCTTCCCTGTCTCTCTCTTATCTTCTCTCACATACACAGTTCTCCCCACTCCTGCCCATCTCTTCAAGTGTAGGAAGATTGACCTTCCGTCTTCCCTGTCATTCACTCACTCATTCTCTCTCTCTTTCTCACACACACACATACCCTCCTCGCACAGCACCATCCAGACCTTTTCCCTCCTGCCCATCTCTTTTCCCCTCTCACAGCATGGAGACACGTTATGTTAAGAAACATTTCCACACCACTCAGGAAAGATCCTTGGAAAGGCATTGGCGACGGAAAAGAGAAAAGGCCATTTTGCCTCGAGCGATGGTGGCAGTGGATCCACCTGATCCAGCAGTTCCAGCCAAGCAGCAGCTAATTGCCAGAATCTGCCTTGGAACAGATCCATAAGTGCTGGTTAATATGTTTTATTTTTAGTTTATATTGTGTTTTAATCATTGTTGCTTGTTTCAGATATTAGGGACAATCATTTCTAAATAACATTCCATTGAAAATGATTTTTTATGAATATTTTTGGGGGTGTGGAATGGATCATCTGACTTTACATTATTTCCTATGGAAAACCATGCTTTGGTTGAAGAGTAATTCAGATTAAGAGCATTCTTCCAGAATGAATTATGCTTGCAATCCGAGGTTCCACTGTATATCTTTTTCTTTCTTCCTTGCCTTTTGCTTTCCTTCTTTCCTCAACTATTTGTAAAGCCTCATCAGACAGCCACTTTGCTTTCTTGCATTTCTGTTTCTTTGGGATGGTTCAACTCTTGTACAATGTTATGCACCTCTGTCCATAGTTCTTCAGGCACTCTGTCTACCATATCTGATCCCTTAAATCTATTCCGCACCTCTACATATATTCATAAGGGATATCACTGAAGTCACACCTGAATGACATAGTGGTTTTCCCTACATTCCTCAAGTTCAGCCTAAATTTTGCAAGAACATCTGAGCCATAGTCAGCTTCAGGTCTTGTTTTACAGTCTGTATAGAGCTTCTCCATCTTTGGTTGCAAATAATATAATCAATCTGATTTTGGTGTTGACCATTTGGTGATGTTCATGTGTAGAGTTGTCTCTTGGTTTGTTGGGAAAGTGTATTTGTTATGATCAGTTTGTTCTGTTGACAAAATTCTGTTAGCCTTTGCCCTGCTTCATTTTGTATTCCAAGACCGAACTTGCCTTTTATTCTAATTAACTTTTGACTTCCTATTTTAGCATTCCAATCCCTGTGATGAAAAAGACATATTTTTTTGGTGTGAATTCTAGAAGGTGTTGTAGGTCTTCATAGAACCAGTGAAATTCACCCTCTTCAGTATCAGTGGTTGGAGCATAGACTTGGATTACTGTGGTGTTGAATGGTTTGCCTTGGATTTGAACCAAGATCATTCTGTCATTTTGGAGATTTTATCCCAGTTCTGCTTTTCCCACTCTTTTATTGACTGTGATAACTACTCAATTTCGTCTAAGGGATTCTTGTCCACAGTAGCAGATGTAGTGGTCATTTGAATTAAATTCACCAATTCCTGTCCATTTTAGATCACTGATTCCCAAGAAGTCAATGTTCAATCTTGCCATCTCATATTTGACCACATCCAGCTTACATTGATTCATTGATCTTGTTTCAGGTTCCTATGCAATATTGTTCTTTATAGCACTGGACATCCCTTTCACTTCCAGTCATATCCGCAACTGAGTATCCTTTTGTCTTTGGCCCAGCCACTTCACTCTTTCTGGAGCTATTTGTAATTGCTTATGATCTGAGGGGCTCATCTTCTGGGATCCTTTTAGCCTCTTGGCAAGGATACTGGAGTGGGTTGCCATTTCCCTCTCCAGTGGAGTCCTGTAGCCCATTTTTCACTCGACGTCCAGGAACCCCAACAACATCTAGTGCAGTCCTTGTTAAGCCAGGCAACACCTGAGCTGATTTCTGTAAATTATGTCTCATATTTTTATGGGAGGGTGACATTCTTTGTCTGGCTCCTCTGATGAGATCTGTCCAGTATGGTTGAATGTCTGACGTAGCTGTCATCTTCTTTGGAGCACACAAGTCCCCCCACCACAGCAAGGTGGTGCCTCACTGGACAGCTTTTAAGTATACTTAGTTTGAATGTGTGACATCAATATGTAGGAAGGTAGCAATATCATTAGTAGTAAAAACTGTCTGCTTTCTTCATTCTAGTCTGGATATTTTCCTGGCCAATGCTGATAAAATAGCCGTGTTCTAAAGCCTGACAATTCAAAGGCACAGTAATTATGACAGCTGGCTAATGCTTCTGTAGATGCTATTTGTATTCCCAGAAATATCCCGTCCTAGTGTCTAATTCATACAAATGATCAGAACAAAAAGAGAATCAAAGGACTTTGTGCAGGAGACAAGAAACAATTACCAAAGCAAGAATTGCAGATTCAGGCTGCCTTCTGTCCCCAGTTGCATTTCCATCTATCAATGGCTGTGTGGCTTGCCTAAAGCATCACCTATCCACTTTTACACTTCTTTCCAACCATGCTTGCCAAGTGGTCTCCCAAAGCAACAGAACTGAAAATACAAACTTAATCATTGGAATTAACTAACATCCAGATGTACATTTCAAAGTACGAGTAAACCATTCTTAGAATAGTATCACTGTTCTTCAGTTTTGATGTAATTTTCTGAGAACCATGACAGAGGTACTAGTCTCAAAGGAACACTTTAAAGGTGGCTGAACTATTCCCAGATAATGATCTCCCCCCTCCCTCATCCTGCTCTGGACCATGTAAAATGGACTAGCTTAGACATTTTGATGATCTTGATTGTACTTGCCAATGACTTATTTGGATGCAAGAGCAACCTTTATGGATATTTTCCTGATTATCCAAAATGGTATTTTTCACACAATGCTGTCATATTTTCCTCTAAACCTTCTGTAATGAGCAGAAGGAATAACCCTGAGAGACAGAAGGAAGAGCCCCTACAGAGACAATGATCAGATAAAAGAGGCCTGGAAGAAGGATAACCTGAGTAAACATCTCAGATTAGACCTCCCCTAGTTCTGAGAAAGATAGGGGGGGGGACAAACATTCAGACTTGCATGATTCTTTTACTTTAATAATAATAAAATAACATGACACCTCCAATCCAAAGCTGTTGCCTTCTGCCTAGTCTTGTGGTCTACTTTTGTAGAGCAGTCCCTCTTTAAAAGCTGCCTTCAGATTTTTTGAGACAAACCAGACAAAGAAACCATTGTTTGACAATGCAGGTTGAAAAAATAGTAAATTTCACAACAAGCCCTTTCTTACCACTGTTTACTTTTTCCTGAAATGACTGATATATCAA
>JANHZU010002660.1:120892-142965 GCA_032468055.1 Acrochordus granulatus | reverse complement strand
ACTAAATACTGATTTCTTATAGGACCAGAGGCAGCATGCTCAGGAAAACAACAGGAGAGGGCTATTACTCCATGGGCTTCCTATGAGTGTCTCATTGACCATTGTGCATAACAGGATATCAGAAGAGATGTTTTTGATTTAAGCAGTATGGCCATGCTTATGGCAAAATCTGATCTTTGAACTTCAGTATTCATTTTATAAGCACTAAATCTACTCCTTTTTCACCAGAAAATACCTTATGCACTGTGGGAACCTAATCCTGTTGAATACATATTTGATTTCAGAGGAAATGCTAAGAAATGGAGGAAATACTACAGCACCAGACAAGAGAGATTATTCTTAGCCTAGGCATTCTACACTCCCAGCAGTTTTTACTAATCGTGGTTCTCTGTGCATAAATACACAATCATTGATTGAAAACAGTGCTGGGTATTGGCATCACATTACATGGAATACTTTTTGTGTCACCTTGGACATCACTAAAAACACTCATTATGACAGAAGTGAATAATTCCAAGGTCCTTATTTACTGAAGGAACACAGTGTATGTTGCTCATCACTCCTGGTGCCATCTCTCTTTTTTTCCCAATCAATTGACTGCTACTAAAACCTGAAATATGCTAGGGTAGAACTCTGCTTCTCTGATTCTTCTCAAATCTGTTATATCTAAGATTTATTACAGTAATAGAGAAGAATGAGGTGGGGAATGAATGGTACATTGACCTTTTAGAGATGCATTGCTTCTCTATTTTTTAAATTTGTTAGGCTTATATCCCAGTAGAGGGCCAGTAAGATGTAGCAGTTAAAGTATGAAGCTAGAAACTGACTGTGAATTCAAGTCCTGCCTTATGCACAAAGCCAGCTGGGTGACTTTTGGGCCAGTTACTCTGTCTCAGGTCTAGGAACAAGGCAATGGCAAATCACTTCTGATAAACTTTGCCAAGAAAACTGCAGGGGCTAGTCACCCAGCATCATCATTGACTTGAAGACACCCCCCCATCCAAATTATATCCCACCTTTTCTCTAGGCTTCTCAACCAAGCATACATAGCATGTATGCTTCTCAACCAAGCATACATAGCACCCACAACAGAAAACTTGTGAGTAGCTCAGACTAAGAGAAAGTGGTTGATTCAAAGTCACCAAGTAAGCTTCATTGGCTGAGGATAAACATAAAATTGGTTCTCTGTATTCCAATATGTTAATCACTATCGCTGTTGTTGTTTTAATTTTATTTTATTTTGTAACACAATACATGCTAGTACTACTTGTAGCCAATGGAGTAAGTGAATTATGCTTCAACAGTCAAAGCAGTTCACTTTTACACATGGAATAAAAGGAGATTGTTCATTTAATTTCCTCAATTTATATCTACTTTTAGGATAGTGGAGTTAGCTCACTGATCACGTCACCCTACATTTCAAGGCAGAATGCCATGGCTGGTTTGCTCTTTATACTCATTGACCTTCAATAAACATTGAGATCTTGATGCAAAGAGATATCCTGCTGAAAGTAGAGAATGAGAGATAATCCTACCTTTGTAGATACCTGGAATCTACCAGAGTCAGAAAGAAAGGAAAGCAACAGAAAATATGGATTCCAGATTTCAGGGGATCCTCTTCCTTGAATTGATTCTTGCCCCAATCATCTCCTATTCTCAATTTGCTTGTTTATTTATGCCAGTCTATACTATAGTGCAAAACAAGGGCAAGAGAAAGGAGGGTCAGTCTTTTGGACTGAAGAAAACAGATTCTCACACTTCTTGACTTTGCCATTACTAATGAATTTGGAGGTGTCCGGTGAATAAGAAGCATCAGTGAGGAACAGGAGGAGGGAAGTCTTAGACAAAATGGAGGGATGGCTCTGCTGAATATAGGGAGTTCAATTATATTAAATTCTGGTTAAACCCTGGTCTTTAGTAGTGTTTTATATACTGTACCTGTTACTATCTTTTTAGGACACAGTATTACTGTGCTTTGTTGTTCTGGGTTTGCTTTCATATGTGAGTGCTTGGTGCTGTTCCTAATTTTAAAGGTAGCATTGTTAACAGATCCTAAGTGAATTCTGTTTCCTTGATTTTAAAGAAAATCAAGGATTTTAGATTCCATACCTCCAGGTTTCCCATAATAATGAACAAAATGGGAAATTCAGTGAGATTTTGTTCTGCCTCTTTTCCTGCTTTAAAGTGCTCTCACTTGACAATGCTTTCTCTGACTCAAATAAGATTTCTTTGAATGTTTCATTCATATGTAATGTTTTGTTCCAATAAGAGCTCTTAAACAAATTCTCTTATTTTCTGTTCTGATTGCACTTCTATTTGCCTTTTGTGTGGGCAACAGGGAGGGATAGTTTAAAAGGATCCAGCACCACTTTCCATGTGCAACAGGCTATAATTCAAGCTAGCACTTTGCCATCAATCCTTGCAATAGACCTTTCCTGTCACATCTTGGCAAAGAGAAATAGATTGCAAATACTTGCCAATCTGTCATTTTTCTAGGGAGGATATAAAATATAATAGGCAAGGAGTGACCTTGCAATTCATGCCAGTAAGCAAGATATGTCTTGCTTGAGGATAAGTGGTGGTCTTTTCAAAGACATTTTGGCTTTGCAAATTAGACGTTCTGAAAGGTGGAGAGAAAAGGAGGGCTATCTCTGTCTCCTTAAAGTGTGGTTGAAGTCAGAAGGCAAATGTTATCATTTCTTCCTCTTAGTGGTTTAAATGTGAAGCATGTTTTCTTTAAAAATCAAATTAATCTTTTTGAAAATTCTAGTCCTGCAAACCACCTCTTAGAACTTGTGACTGAAAATATTTCCTTTCTGCTTCTTATTTCTTACTCAACTGGTCATAAAGATGACAGTCTTTAAAATTAATTGGAGAAGCTGATGCACAAATGCACAGTTGTTACAATGACTCTCTCTCAATGTGTTATTTCCAGATCAAAAAGTAGATAAAGCTAACACAAAGGTACAAATTAGAGTGTGAGGTTATGTGAATTCTACTCACCTTCTGAGTCAGGTAGTGTCTGATATAATGGTCTTTTCATTTTAATGGACATCAATCAAGAGGGACTCGTAAAATGACATTTCTTGGATATTTTTTCTGGTACATGGCATCTTCCTGATGCTGATTCATTTTGCTTAATGCTTCAAATAAAGCTATGACAAACATCTGGGGCTGATTGCCAGTTTGAGGAGCCACTTAAAACATCCTCCTCCTTGGATTCACCTTATCCTACCCGAAAGCTGAGCTATTTGATAATAGTGTTCTTCTAACTGATAATAACAGGCCCAATTTTAAAAAATGCCTGTTTTCTACACAATTTTTCCTGCTAGCACCCAGAATGCTTTCTATTATGATTTGGCCATTTTTTTCCTAGGAAGATAGGTGTACATCCAAAGAAAGTTCTGCAGACAGCTACCCCTTTTTTTTTTAAATGATTACTAGGTCTGAGTGGCTGTCCAAAAGCCCTACTGTACCCAATGACAATGGTGACCAAGCTCCCAGTCCCACCAGTTTCCAATTCAGAAAGGGGAAATGGACATGCAGAAAAACAAGGATATTCAATTCTTGCAAGCTTGAGGGTAGTGCCAATCTCTGAGCAGTATATTGAATGCTGCATTACAAAAATTAGCAGGGTCTAATGAAGATGGTAGTTCCTCAGTGTTTTAAAAAGGAAAATGGATACCTTAACATCTGTCCCTAAAGCCTCTTCTATATACCCATAAATGAAAAGGGGACCCCACTATTTGGCTCTTCTGGAGGGAGTTCTGGGGAATGCAACATGAGTGCTGCACTCTTCACACCATGCAACTAGAGTATCTGATTTTACTAGTCTTCTACTTTGTTTGGAAATATACCCAACTAGCCAGGAAAAAGATGAAGATATGCTAAAGCGGAAGGGAGCATGCTGGGAGAGAATTGGAAAGAGCAGCAAGAGCATCTGCCATGGTGCCATTTTGTGTCAGCAACTACAATTTGTTCGCAAAATTCTGAATCTATCCTAAGGATCAAAATGCCATTCCTTTAGGTTTGAGATTCTTCATATCTTCATGCAACTTATTGCATCCTGCTTAAATCATCTTTTTCTCTTAAACTGAATCGAAGATTTCATTCACAACTCAAGTGCTCCTTCTCTTTGTTCCATTTAATATTTTATCATCTTATAATTTCTACTAGTTGTTTTCAAAGTGAGTGAATTAGAATCACATTTAGTGCTCTAAAGGTAGATTCAGCACTTATCCAACAAGAAAATGAAGTGAGGGCTTTCCCCTCCAAATAATTATCTGTGGGGTAATGAGAGGGATCTTTTATATTCACTAAAGCAGAAGGAAACAAGGGAATGGGAGGAGATGCGAATAGCTTGCTGAAAAGCAAGAATGCCTTTAAAATTAGCCACTGCTTGGGAGAAACGGTTCCTCTGTGGGATTTTTAACCTTGGTTGCAACATGAACACCAAGATTTCTTTTCCTTTAGTTTCCTTGTCCATTTACTTCTTCTCTCTCCCTTTCCTTCCCCACTTTTTTTTGTTTCTTCTCTGTACAACTATCGTTTCCTCTCCCTTCTTTAACACACACACAGTGTCTCTCTGTGTGTACCTGTATGTATCTACATGAGACAAAGGTCTTAAAATGTGAAGAAAGCGATTCACATAGGGAAGCAGGGATCAATTATTTTTATAAATGTTGTTCCTTCCTTTGCAGGTAATTCATGTGAAGTAATAATTATTAAATCAGTCAATATACATTTACTTTTTTTTTGTTCTAATCTTGATCTTTCTTTTGGAGCTTTTGGAAGGCACATCTATACATGAATACATTTGCATATTTATAAGTGTGCCACATGAAGATTTTTATGGCATGGGTTGGGAGGGTAGGGAACTTTGAAACTGGTTTCAGCTGGAACTGATAACTTCAGGTTGATAAAGTGAGGAGAAAGGATACTGAATGTATTTTCCTTTGGAGGAGATCTGAAACTGAGAATTGTTTTTTTGGATCAACTGGCAAATGTATACATAATCATAGCTGCTTCATTCTCTAGCCTTTTGACATGGCCTTTTAAAATTTTCATTTCTTTTCATCTGCTTCTAAACAAATGTGCAAAACAGGTGAAGCACCATTTTGCCTATTATCCAGCATCATATTCCTGAGTATATTCATGCTAGCATTGTTATTATGATAACAATAATGAGCAACGGCTTCTTGTGTTTCCCCAGAAGAAATTTAATATTCAGACTAAATTAAAAACTTCATCACAAAAAAGTTTCTGAATTACTTTGAAACTTCCAGGAGAAATAGTACTGAAAGGGCACAGAATTAAGTCTCAAATACCACACTAGACGATATATGGGAAATTTCCGATTTAATCTCCAAAGTCCATTTCTTTGCTTAAAGCAGTGGAAGGGTGTGGGAGAGGATGACCTTTAAGACATCCACACAAAGGTTGGAACAAAGATTAACATTTTTTCATTTTCTAGCTTCACTGATTTAAATGCATGCAAAGTTGCTAGTAGCCGCAGAACGAAATGGGGAATGGAGAGGACTTTAGTCCACCCCCCATCTGTATATCTTTAGCAGTTCCTTTTAAGCAACAAAAAAGAGAGCGTAAGAAGAGAAATGTTCCAGTCAAGGATGCCGTACTTCATGTTTAATTTGGCCTTTGAAGAAAATAGATAACACCCAGTCTGAACCTCTTTTTTAAATGCAAAATCTTTGGTTTTTCTTTCTGCAATTCCCATAACCAGCTAGTATCTTTTCTATTACACCAAGCGAAAAGCTAGAGGAGAAGAGATGGGATATACCACACGCACATCAAAATAAAAGATAAATTCAGATGTTCTGATTTATTTTTCTACATAGGCTTAAAAGAAATTAAAGGGAGTTATCCAGAAACAGTTTTGCTATGTGCTGTCTGTTAGAGCTGAAAGAAGTTCTAATGGGTGATTTCATTCAGTAAAACTTTGACCAAATCTCCCCTTGATGCAAATTAAAGTGGGACCTGCTTCAATGCAATACATTGAATTGGATGCTCCAAAGCACTTCAAAGGTTTGATGGACCTTCTGATGCTTCTGAGATTCTAACAGATAATATACAGCATTGCAACTTCAGTTGTGTATGTGGAGAAAATGGTGTGTGCATGTGCGCGCGCGCGTAGAGTATAATGGACCCTCTGATATTGGCACGAGTAGCCAGCCTATGAGATTTACTGCTTAGCAGGGCACTTCCAGAACGTCAAGGCTGGCCTCACTCTGGACTTCATTCGCTTTCTCAGTTTTCAGCTTAATGTGGTCAGCCATAAAGCTTCATCTTGCTTTCTTCTGTGCTAATGGAATATTATAATTCTAAAATGGTTCTGCTAATGGAACTGAGGTTCCAAGTCAGCTTTTGGCAATCTCAAGGGTCAATAATACTCATTCCTGGGTCAAATGTTTGCCCTTTCTCTTTCATTCTGTATGATGGAGGTACATTGTGCTCTTTTCATATTAAGAGTGAACATACGCCATATTTATAATGGCAATTATTAGATCAAACATCTAATGCTTTTAATGGGGGCAAGGCTATGATTGCCAGTTTCTCTCTGCCAATCTTTTTCTTTTGGCCTGCCTATCTCTTCACACTGTATTCCCTTTGCCTGCTTCTGTTTGCTGCCTCAGGCAGGGGTCCTGAGGGGGCCGATCTTGCCAAGTTGCACAGTCAGAGGCAGCAAAGCGCAACCCACAAGTCAGTGTTCTTTTTTCACACCCTGCCCCAAAGGGCCAAACTCAGATACTGGACCCTGTTCAATATGGCTCCTCAGTGAAGCTCGTATGAAGGTTCCTTCTCAGGAGGGCCAGGCACAACCAATGGGATCCAGGAAAAAAAGTGAAAAGAAAAAAGCTTTTTTAAAAAAGAATTTGGAAAGTTTGGATTTCTAATTTGGAAACCCTGTTTTGTCCATAGGTTCTCTGCTAGATATTAGACAGCCTGGAGGCTTATTTGACTGTCCTTTCCTCAGCTTGTTCCTTCTGCCCTAAAAGAAGAAATATTTCAAAAACTGAGTGTGATAAACCCTTTGCAGTTATCTGGCTGAAACATGATACAATTAAACTTCACTGAGGAATGTAGGTTATCCCAAAATAGTTTCAAATGTACTGAAATTTCTCTATTATTTCCTATAGGTGGATCTAGTCCAGTCTTCAATCTTGAATCAGCTGGAATGAAATCAAGTTGTCAGTGAATTTCAGTCTCAGTCACAAACTCAAACTGAGGCATGCCCTCTTTGAATCTTCCATTCAAATCAAATCACAGCTGATTCACAAGGGCCTCCTGCCATTAAAGGCAACATTAACAGTTGTGGCAGATTTCCAATATTGTCAATAGCTCTGGGTAGTCATGGGTTAATGCAGGAATAGAAATCACAAGTTGCTGCCAAGCGTCTCCATTTATTATTTCAGAACTACTTCGGAACTACCGTGCACACGTTCATATTATTCAAAATCAATAATCTAGCATAAATGGAGGAAGCCACACTGTTGAGCTGCCTTTTATTCAGAATCACTATTGTTTAAAAATTTAAAACTCCAGGACACCTTTTGGAAATGATTTGGGAAAGAACTATAAGTTTCATGTCTCTTTTGTAGTCAAGTACAATTTTTGCTGAGAGGTTTTATAAAATTATTCTTTTATTAGCATCTGATCTGGAATCAATGTAATGGAGTCTCATAATATACAGTAAGCCAAAAATTAGATTTGTTTGCCCCTTAGCATCCTTATAAAGCCCATTTTATAGCCTCCCTGTTATCATGATGCTATTCTTTTCTAGGGATATTCAGCACTTTCAATTTGAAATCAAACTCAAAGAGGTATGGGCATGCATGCCAAACTTTTCAGCACCTTCTTTAAAAAATACATCTTTTCCTGAGTTTGCACAGTAGCCATGTGAATCCAGAAAAATATGGAGTTAAGGCAGCACTAATGAAGGATCTTGTTGTATCCTGTTGACATTTCCTTAACTCAAGCACATACATTGTAGAGAACTCGCAGTTACTGAAAGAGCCCAGGAATAAAATATAATTTCTCTACAGTTCTGAGCTTTGGGCAAAACACTTTCTTTTTTCTTTTTTCCTAACAGAGAGTCTATCAAGACTTGTTGCATGGAATTTTTGAGTTCTGCAAGACTTGAAGGGATTCTGTAAGGGATTAAGGCCAAGAAAAGAAAATTTCATTCTATACAGACATTGTTGTGGCTGTGTAGAGTGTAATTCCTATCACGAGAGCTTTGCATCTGGATCAGGAGTTCTGGAATCCTCCCGCACCTTAATTAACATGTTCTGCAGCCTGTAAATGTTTGAAAACAGCTGTCCTAACACAAAATCTAAGTGTTCTCTAACTAGACAGAGTAGGGTCACCCTGACTAATGACAGACCCAGTCTGTCTACTATAGACCCAGTCTATAATAAGTATTCTTCACTGGGGAATCTTTAGAAGAAGGGATCTGTCTATTATCTTTAAATTACACACACTTCTGTTCCAGTTTGTGACAGTGAGTAGGAGCCTCTTAATGAAGTGACCACGCATCTTTGACATTGGATTTCTGTGCTGAAAAATGATTTGAATAAAGGTAAATTGAGGAAATGGCCTTTCTGCCAGCAGATACTGCCTATCACTTATTTGAAGGCCATTCTCAGCAAAGACATTCAGACTGAGTTCTGCCAGAGTCATTGTGGCACAAATCTTTCTAATTATCACAATATTCAGGTTTTTTCCAGGAGAAGGAAGGAATAGGCCAGGAATAAAATGCTTTATGGTGATAATGGTTCTATGAGAGTAGCATATGCCATACATTGGCCAAAGATGAAGTCAAGCATTAACAAGACAAAGAAGACAGTTTTTAAAAATGTCAATCTTGAATACAGCCATGCTGAAGGAGAAACTTGGAGGAACAGAAACTGGCATTTAAATAAAAGAACACAATATGTAAAGAATCCACAAATAAGTTAATTCCAATAGGGATCCACAAGCAAGCCATACTTAATGATGTTGTGTCTTCTCTGCAGACAGAAAATTCCAAATAACCAATTTCTGATATTGCCAGAGTGGGCTCTCAGAATTGAGATCCTGAAGAGTGGATGATGCCCTAACCCTAGATTTTCATGGATGGAGTTGGTAACTACAGTAGAAGCTGTTCTCCATTCTGAACTTCCCACAATGCCCCAATTGGCTGGCACTAAAGTCATTCTAAGTAATTAAAATGTCAGGCAGATTCACAGGTACAACTTATTCCACCAAGTATTCCCACAACTAGAAAAAATGAATAAAAGTAGAGTGAGGAGATAAATGTGTTTTGAAGGGATCAACCACAAAATGGAGCTGCCTGTGATTATAAGACTAGGGACCAAGTAAGACCAGAGAGATTGCAGCAAGTATATCATGTCACAAATGACTCACATTCGATACCAATTCTGATTACTCTTTCCAGCTAGGTTTCTATATATATATTGGAAGTAGAAACTCTGAAGAAGAATTATCTTATAAAAAGCTACTTCTTTAAAGAAGCAGTCTGGACAAAACTCCGTTTCATGTCTCAGCACATTTGACATCAGTAATGCAAAGGCTGTTAAGAAATCGGAGCCTTCCCCTGGCAAGTGAACATCACATAATGTCTGATGAAAGAATCTTCCTGTCTGTTGATTGCCAATACAGGGTTACATCCCATCTCTTTCCTTCTGTCTCTCCAAGCCTGAATGGCAGTAATCAAAATCAGAATTGTTGTTCCTTGATCAGCCACTTGCATTGGTGAAGTAGCACTATGGACCTCAAGTCTAAGCTTCCACATCACATCTTCACTTTGTAACACCCAGGGTTCATTTGCCATCCCACTGCTGTTTCTGTTTATTTCCCAGCCAGATGGTTCTAGCTCTTTGCTCATCTACCCACCTCCTGTTTTACTTTGTAAACCACTAATAATATGAAAAGTGTGAAGCTTGGAAAGTACACCTTCAACTCTACATATTTCTATTTCAGGCATTCTGTAAAATGCAGTAGATTAAATTGTACATTTGGGTAACTAGTGTGTTACATTAAGAATACGAAAAACAAGTAAAGATAAACAATCTTCGGAATATTCCCCTCTTGTACAGTCCTTCATAGCACATTTAATCACTCTAACATTTTAAATCACATTTTAATGAAAAAGAAAGTGAGAATTCCAGCTTTTATGTATCATTTAAACTGCAGACTAAACACACTTGACAATAAACCCCACAACTTATGTTGAGTGCACACAGACAAGATTGCACTATAAAGATGCAAATGTTTACTTGTAGCAAGTATTCAAAATACCACATGAACATGGTTATCTATAAATTTAATACTGGGACACAAGATAAGGTGATATTGACAGAGCAATTTATTATTACCGGTAAGCCAAAAAAGAAAGAACATTTCACAAGCAATTTCCCATGAAATACACATGTATCAGCTCTTTTTGCAACCTCTTTCTAAAATTTTGAAAGGGTTTGAGGTCAAAGCAAGTCCATTTTCCTTGCCAAGATATCCTTCACCTGTTCTAGCATGGGCATAATATGGATAACAATGTGCATTGAGATGTACAGTCCAAGATTAATAAAGATTGGGGAGGAGGAGCTGACCTGACCTTCAGGGACATATTTCCCACCCCCATCCTTTTCTCTATCAGATGGTGTTGTTGCGCCAAAGGAAATTTAATTTTGTATGAGAAGAGGGAGGGAAGTATTAGAGAGGAGACAGCAACTTGGGAAGAAGTGCTATGAACTTGTTGAAAATAGACCCTAATACTGAGGCTTAAGAAAGCTTCCCATTGGAATTAGTCAGGAGGAGATACTTCTCCAGCACAGGATGCGTCAACTGCAATTGGAGAGAGAAGGGTAATTTTCTGTTCCCATGTACTCATCTCACTCAGAAACTCTAGATTGAACACTCGTTGTTCAATTATAGTTGAACAGAGCTGGTCATTGGCCATAAGGGGATATTTTCAAGCTCTGAAGATAATCCATCCGTGCATTAAAAGTAATGAAATAGCACTACAGCATGTGTATGGTACTGTACGTAGACATACATAGATGTATTTAAATTTGGGAGACAGGAGGAAGAAGCACAGCCTAAATAATAGTCTGAAAGGAGAAATCTGAGTCCAAAAGAGGGATGGGGTGGAGAAAGTGTCTCAGAAAGGACTCTTCCTAGTCCTCTGGGAAGTAAAGAGAGAAGTGCTTTCAAATTCATAAGATTCTGTTACTATAATCTTACAATAAATATAGCATTAGTACTCCATCATTACACTATCATAACTTCAAACAGAGGTTGGAGCAGTCAGTAAGCAAGGACTTCTTCTGTTTGTGTGTATATTGATCACAATCCCTGATGACTACTGGTAGTCCTTAGGTTACAATGGAAATTGGGCCTGTAATTTCCATTACTAAGCAATACAGCCATAAAGTGTGACATCACATGACTGCATTGCTAAGAGACTGCAATCCTGGCAGTCCTGGTTGCCTTTGTAACTCCAGGAATGTGAGGATCATTAACCAAGGATTTCTCATACCATGATAAGGAAAGTGGTGGGAGTCCCAGGCGAACAGGTTTGCAGGCAACAGCTGTGGGTGAGACCTATGGGTTGGTGTACTTGTAGGCATTGGATAAATTGGTGGGTCACACAGATAGGTACTATGGAGCAAAGTCAGATGAGTGGATGCCACCGGAAGACGTAAAAGCAGTGGGAATGGGAGTGACTTGCAATCTCCTGCTGGCTTTTTCACTGACTTTGCTTGTGGGAGGCAAAGGCAACAAAATGTTGCAAATGGTGAACATGTGACTGTGGGATGCTGCAACTATTGTAAAATTGTAAGCTGGTTACAAGAACCCAGATTGCAGGTATGTGACCAGAAGGACACTGTGACCATCACAACTGTGAGGACTGGTCATGAGTCCCCCTCATTCAGCACTATTGTAACTTTGAACAGTTGCTGAACAAGTGGTTGTACTATAACTACCTGTATATGGTATCTCCGTGTTATTTTCTTTTTAACAACACTTAAGCAATAATCATGTCTGCCTTGTGAAACTGAATTTTTGAGGAGACAATAAACTGCTAGATGTAAAATCCTATTTAAATAACAATGAAGGGGAATGTATTATCCCTTTCAGTTGTGTGTGTGTGTGTGCATGCATGCTTGCCTGCCAGAGAAGGATAAAGAGAACAAACTTTATCTCCAATGGACAAGGGCGTAGAGGAAAGAGAGAGAAACATTTCCATAGTTGCAGCGCAGAGGTGAGCATGAGGTTGATTTTTCAGTGGCACAATCCTGCAAAGAAACCACATTCCTGCAGCAGCCTTGAAGCAATAGCTGACATGGAACCTGCCTCATTTCTTCACAGAGCAGAATTCCCAATGCAGCATGGCTGTTCCAAGGTGCTATGAGGTCCTGGAGCTGTTCTACAACTTTCCAAATCTCTGCTTCCAGGGATATTCAATCATCTTTTCAGGCTTCCCCAAAGTTGTTGGGAGTGAAGTTGCCATCATTCTTCCACCAACATGCTGGTGTGTTACGATTCTTGAACTGGACTTGCCAGCATTTCCCAGCCAGAATTGCCAGCTGTTAGCCAGCCATTCCTAACAGATGTGGATGAAGGATGAACTACACAAATTAGGCTACAATTAGGGCTATGACACAGCTGGGTAGCCAGAGAGCTAGAGTGTTAGAGATAAAAGCAAGACATTGGTCCGCCTAGTTTTTACGCAGGAACTTCTCATTGTTCCCTAAAAAACAATGTTAAAACTCAATATTTCTTCAATTAACCATAGTCTTACCTCTGCTGCATAAACTGAAGCACACAGCACCACCGAGTTTACCTCATATTGTTTGTATGCATATACTCTTAATAGTACCACCCCTCCTCATCCTGGAATTATAATAGAGCAGGATAGAATACAAACAACCTATCCATTTAAGCCAGTGTATAAGCACAAGGGGAGGGGTGGTATTATAGAGTATATGCATACAAACAATATGAGGTAAACTCGGTTTAACTCACCCTAAACACCGTAATGGGCTCTTATCAGTTATTTCTCAGCCTTGGACACCAAGGACATCCAGACCATGTTTTGATAATGGTTCTTTCTGCTCTCTGGCACTCATCTTCCAACCTTGGAAGCTTCATCTTTCACTATTTGTGCCTACATTGTTTTTATGGCTTGCTCTCCTTGGTTTGGTACTCTGTTCAGATTCTATGTATTCCCCTTTGTATTACAGAGGATTGTATTGAAACACATCTGGAAAGTTGAACTAACTTTTCCAAGTGGGATCAGCTTCCACATATTTGACGCTGAATAGATTTTATACATTTTTCCTTTCCCTCTTGTTCCCATTTGCTGCTTGAATCAGGGACCTAATCAATAACCTGCGTCAAGAGAAGAGAGCTGAGAGGTTGTGAAAATTGCCGCCTGAAGGGAAAACTAATAGCACAAATGACTGAGATTGTATCAGCATACTTGGCTTTTTGTCAAAGACCAGGGAGATGGGGAGATATTTTGTGACACAACATTTTAAAAGACATATTAATTTATTCAAACTAAATTGATATGAGATAAAAGACAGATACATTCAGTATGTAAATAAATAAATAAAAGCATGTTAGGAATTTGTGTAACATTTTCCCAGTTACAGACAATATAATTTTTCAAGGTCAGTGAATTCACCAACTGGAATCACTGAATTCAGTGTACTTGGTTGTGCTTATATTTGCTAACAGTTACATCATTAAACCAAGCATTTTTCATTGCATTGACACTAAGAGATACTTAAAATAATAACCCATAATATTCCATAAATTATCTAGTTCAGCTCAGAGATTCCAATCTGAATTTCACTTTAAAATGAGGAAAAAGCAACAACATAGAAGAGGGATCTAAGCTTACACTTAGTTAATAAGGAGGAAAAAATATTTTGACATTGGATACTTAGGTAGCATAAACTTCCTCTTCTAATACTTCCCTTGTAAAGGTGGAATTCACATTTCTTCCCTACCTCCCACAACCCCTGGCTGAGATGTCAGTTCATATTTAATTTTAAAAGATGAAATACCCTTTTGTATTTTGTTTATTGCCATCAGAAAAGAAGAGGAAGCCAGAGAGAGAGAGTGCAACATTCAGAACCATAGTCAGGATACATAAATTCTTATTCTACTGTTATGGGAAGCAAAGGACTTTGTGTGTGTGTCTGTGCGTGTGCATGTGCGTGCACACATGCATTTCTAAGTTAGTATGGACTCCTTGGGCCACTTCATACAGTTTTCTTGGCAAGTTTTTCATAAGTGGTTTGTCCTTGCCTTCTTCTTCCTAGGACTGACACAGAGGGACTCGTCCAAAGTCAACTAGCTGGCTTTGCATTTAATGCAGGACTAGAGCTCATGGTTTCCCAATTTCTAGCCTAGTGCCTTTAACCACTACCCACACCAGCTTTCAAGGGGCTTTAAGAACGTTTTTTTTTAAACTTGATAATCAAGGATGCCTTGAGGGATGAAGATACAATATGCAATAAAGTTTATTTGAGTAATTACTACTTTGCCTACAGAGAAATATCAGGGAATTTCACAATAGCAAAACCAAGTCCAGTAAGAAAATATGTGTGGCACATCCCCATCAGGAATTTACAGAAAACCTTTGTAGATTGTTAAAGTCCTCCTTGTTTCATTACTGCTATATAATCCTCCTGGGAATCTTTGCACAGATTCATATTGTGCTCCCATTGTGTCCATTGGGAACTGATCTTTGGACGTTATATTGTTTTAGTACTGTACCTCATCCAGGGTTGGGCAGCTTTAGAAACTTTATGAATAGATAAACTTCACCAACCAAGCTGGTAAGATATATTCTTAGATTAGAACAGAATTCCACATAAGTGAAACTTCAAGGAGATATTGGAGTTTCTTCCTTGAATGAATTTCACTATACAATTTGGCAGAAGAAAAAAGGATTTTCAATAAGACCGAGGTACCTTCTTCCTAATATTTATCTCTGACATAACTGCCTTGATAGCTGGAGCTGATCCCTGCCAAAAGCTTTGTTGCTGTCTCATGCTCAGAGACATTAAGCTTCCTCAGGTCAAAAGGTTTTTACTTCTGCATATTTTATTGCCACTTTCAAAGACTGAATGATTCATATCCATGAGCTCTTTATCATCCCGGTTCCTAGGTACTGCTTCTCTTTTGTACCTGTGTTCAGAAAGATACATGTGGGTGTTGAAATACTTTGATCATTAAGCTTTTCACAAATAACTATCCGTCAGAATTAAACAAACTCTTTCCAGTTATGCTTTTACACTGAGAATCAAATCTACCACTTTTTTAAAGGTTGCTTTAGTCAGAGTTCCAAAAGAGAATAGGATTTTGCTTGTTAATCTTTTCCATAAAGGCATTCTCATTATTTATCAATCTTTTTTTCTTAGTGTAACATTCATGTGGCATCTATTTCCCTCTTAGCAAAAGGAATTAAAGCAACTGACAAATGCTGGGACTAATAACCAGTAATAATACCATATTCATTATAAACTGCTGGCAGCCACATTTATTCCAGTAATATATTTTAGCAGAATATGAGCTGTAAAAGATAAAAAAAACAAACAGAGCTTTTCCAGTTATTGAAACAATGGTTATACAGAATAATAGGAACCTGAAACATGCTGGGATAAAGAAAATATTATAACTATTAGAGATAAAGGCCTATAATCTCTCATATCATTAGAGGCTTCCTTTGGGCTTGTTACACTTGCTGGAAGAGGGGAAGTCGTGCATTTTCTCAGATGGACACATGTGTTAGATGTTTTTCTAAAAGTAGATTTTTTTTGAAAAACAATTGACCACATTAAACATGTCCTTTAAAAATGTTATTTTGAATTAATGAATATACTGTGTTTATTTATTAGTCTGTGAAATTACTCCTGGATTTCTACCAACCACTAGTTGTTAAAGTGGCTATTTATTTCTCAGAATTAAAGAAAAACATTTTTAAAGCATGAGTTCAATAATCTTAAAAACATAACTATAAAGCAAACAGGGCTACTTAGAAAATCCTTTTAGATAACAACAGCCTACCCATTAATATGTATGCAAGTATCTTTGTGTGTATGTGTGGAGAGAGAGAGGCCAAAATATGATGGAAAAGGAGTTAGCATAATTTTACAGAAAGGGACTTCCACATGTGGGAACAGCCACGAAAAAGATCTTTCTCAATTTCCTATTAACCATGCTTCTGATGGCAGGCTAACTTCTACATGTCCTTTCCAAAAAATATGGTCCTATCTTCAAGTCTGTAGAAAAGTGTCATAAACTGTACTGGCCTAGAGACAACTAGAATTGTGTCATTCAGAGTAATTTATCTGAGTTGGGTAGTCATATAAATTTGATTAATAAATGAACTAGGCTGGGTACTGATGGTGGATTTCAGGCAGCCCATTGTCCTCCCTACCAGGTTTTGTACTAT
Source organism: Acrochordus granulatus (assembly GCA_032468055.1). NCBI lineage: Eukaryota > Metazoa > Chordata > Lepidosauria > Squamata > Acrochordidae > Acrochordus > Acrochordus granulatus. The sequence continues at coordinate 126,476 of JANHZU010002660.1, read as the reverse complement.
TGAGGGAAAAAAATCTCCTTCTAGCTTTATTCCATGTCCCTTTTCTTATGTGCACATGGACACACACAGAGAAATGTATTTGATTGTTGTGAGCTGTCCAGAGTTGTTCATAGTTAAGTGGCATACAAGTTTAATAAATCTGGGTGGCTTATAAGTTTGTAACATCTATGCAAATCCACACACACACATCTTTCTGTCCATATTTCTATTTCCAGACAATAAACCCACTTGCTTCATATACCCCACTGATTAGTTCATTAGATTGATGAGTTATTTTACTTTTTGCCAAAGGGCTATAAGGCTATCAATCTCCTGGGAGACTGTTATTTGTATGACAAACAATAAGCCATGATCTGACAGTTGGGATAGATCCTGCACACAGGACAAGGGAGCTGCTGCTGGCTTCATCCTGTTGCCCTCATATTCTCCACCAAGTAGCAATCAGATTTCTCTCTCATAGAAACTATAGGATTATCCTTGGAAAGCTGATAGTCCTGTGCCAAAAAAAAAAAGCAAAGCAAAAGGGCAGACAAACCTCGTGGCCTTCCAGCTAGCACAGAAACGGACAGAGGTCTCAAGACTAATATTGGAGAGGAGGGAAAGCAGCAGTTTAATAATGGAACAACTAAGGGACATGTCTGTTAACACTGGTTAGTGAGGTCTCTTCATGCCATGGTAAGCAGAATGTGAGGAAGAGCCCACAAAACGTCTACTGCATCATAAAAATTATCTGTAATTGGAGCATTAGGCTGCGGGACTAGATAAGACATTTTAGTTTTTCTGTAACATTTTGTTTTTGATGCATGAGCTTGCTAGGTGATTTTGTGCCAGACATTCTCTGAGCCTACTTTATAGAAATAACACAAACATGGAAGTAAAGATCTGCTTGTTTCTTATTCATGCCTTTATACAACAAGTATCAGTAAAATTAGCACTGAAAACAATGTCTTTAGTATGAATTTCATTTTAACCATTATCGCCTGGCTGTTTATGAAGTTTTTAACCTAAACCACACTCAAGAGTCTTTTCTTATTCAACAGTGGCTCCAAAATATATTTTATGAAATCTGAGAACTCATTTGTTTTAAGTAACTATGATCTTTATATTTCAAAAGGACTTAAAAAACAAACTTTCTCCCTGAAGATCAGGAGTGGGGAACCCTTTTCAGCCTGTAGAACATAGATGATATTTTGTACCTTACAAAAACCATGAACTGGTATCCAAAGGTATTCACAAATATTTAAATTAGGGCCATATTTTGAAAATGCCCACTTATCATTACACGAGTTCTGTTTTGATATAAATGATTTTTAAAAAATACAACAAACCAAAGTTTCCATTATTTCAAGGAGGTTTTACTATAAAATAACGCTTGATTCTAAATTGACCTCCCCACTCTTTCTTTTTCCTAAAAGTATTTTGATAGCAGGAATCATACATCAGGATGGATGAGATGGAAATGTAGATGGAATGAATAAATTCTAGTTTAAATACAAATAAGGGATGAACTAGATCACATGAGCAATACTCTTGATGACAACACTAAACTAAGCACATGTATAGTAGTGATGGTGATAATGTTATTCTTATTGCCCAAAGCAAACTTCCCCAACCAAGTGCTCTCCAGATATGTTACTGCTGTCATAATTCACAGCCAGTATGGTTATTTAGAGTTTTGGGAGTTATTGTCTATGCCTGTCCAGAGGGCTTCAGATTAGGAAGGCTGAGGATCAAGTGAAGAAATATTATTTATTGTAAATGTTACAACCATTTCGTAAAATAATAACAGTGGTTCTCTGTATAGTTTACAAATTGAACAAGTTGCTGCCTATAAATGAGGAGACAGAGACCTCAAGGGATGCTATGTCTGAACATTTAACAAGTTTACTAGATAACCCATAACCCATTGAGTTATCCTTTCAGAGATATTTCCTTGTTGTTCAGTTGCTCAGTCATGTCAGACTCTTCACAACCCCATGGACTGCAGCACATAAGGCCTTCCTGTCTTGTACTGCCTCCTGGAGTCCATCCAAACCCATGCCCATCTATCTATCCATCTCACTCTCTGCTGTCCCCTTCTCCTTTTGCCTTCAGTCTTTCCCAGCATCACCGTCTTTTCCAAGGAGTCCTCTCTTTGCATTATGTGGCCAAAGTATTTGAGCTTCAGCTTCAGTATCTGTCCCTCCAATGAGCAATCAGGATTGATTTCCTTTAGGATTGACTAGTTTGATCTCTTTGCAGTCCCAGGGACCCTCAATAGTGCACCACAATTCAAAGGCATCGATTCTTCAATGCTCAGCCTTCCTTATGGTCCAGCTCTCACAACCATACATTACTACTGGGAAAACCATAGCCCTGACTATCCAGACCTTTGTTGGCAAGGTGATATCTCTGCTTTTTACTATGCTGTCTAGGTTTGCCATAGCTTTCCTCCCAAGGAACAAGCATCTTTCATAGCTGCAGTCACCATCTGCAGTGATCTTGGAACCTAAAAAGGTAAAATCTACCACAGCTTCCATTTCTTCCCCTTCTATTGCCAGGTAGTGATGGGACCGGATACCATTATCTTAGTTTTTTTAATATTGAGTTTCAAGCCAGCTTTTGCACAGAATTACCACAGGTAGGTAAAAAAGCAGAGGGAGTGGGAGAAAATTCTTCCTGCTGGCTTCCCCATTTAGTTTCCATCAGAAATCTTCCTTTCTTCCTCCTTTCCTTGTTTTCTTCCCTCCCTCCCATTATTATTTCTTTCCTCATTGTTCCTTACTTCGTCCCTCTCTCTTTCCCACTTTCCTTCCACCCTCCACCCTCCCTTCTGCCCAAGCTTCCTTCCTTGCTTTCTCTCTCTTTCTCTCCCTCCCTCCCTTTCTCACTATTCCACTTTTTCTGTTTCCTTCCTTCCTTTGTTCCCTCTTTCCCTCCCTCTTGCCTTTGCCTTTCCAGAAGGGAGGTAAATGCTTCTAGTGGAGTAGGAGAAGAAGCAAGGAATTGCATTAGTGATTGGGAAGCTATCAAATAATGTTGAAAATGAAGATCAGGTGACCGCAGCAGCATGGCAGCACTGCTGAGCAGCAGCAGCCCAGCAGCCACAATTTCCCTGAATTTATTTAATTTATTTAATATATTTCTATGCCGCCAATTTCCGAAGACCCTTGGCGGCTTACATAGATTAGCTATTATACATTTTTGTGTTCTTTACTAACCCCCCCCCCCATCACTGGCTGGTGATGTTGCATCCGGGGCATCTCCGCAGTTCCTGTTCCGCTCCCAGCAGGAGGGAAGTTCACTCCAAGTCGCTGCTTGACTCTGACTCGCCACTCCCACTGTAGCCAGCCAGCTCCCACCAAAGTGGTACCCATTTTCCCTAATCGCCAGTTTTTACGTGCTTTCGAACTGCTGGGTGGGCAGAAGCTGGAGGCGAATGATGAGAGCTCACCCTGTCATGTGGAGCTGCGGATTGAACCAGAGTGCTGGCCATTTCTGGTCAGCAGAACTGGCATACTTAAGCCGCTGTGCCACCGCACCTCTTTTTAGGAAATTTCATTACCTTGGGAGCCATGGTCCTGGAATTCTGTAAGTTAGCCCATTTGAGGTACCTTTGTTGGCAAAGTTTTGCCCTATGATGCAGCAGTTCACCCAACTGAAGTTTACAAAATATGAAATAGAGTCAAGAGTTTTAGTAATATATACAGTGGAACCTTATAAAACAAGCATCTCACAAGATGAGCAAAAAAAATTTAATAAAATTTATTCCACTAGATGAGCAGCAACTCACAAGACAAGCAAACTACATGCACTAAGTTACACATCATCAGTCAGTGCGCTCTGTATTTCCCATTCACACTGCCATGTGGTTTACTCTGTTACTGTGTGTGTACTGTACTGTGAATGCATTTGTGTGCGGGAAGCCACTTGAAGAAGTGCGAAATGAAAGGCGATAAGAAGGCGATTCAGGTAGACCAGGAAATCATAGAGAAGCATGAGAGAGGTGTGTGTGTGACTGACCTTGCCAGAATGTACACACCATCCTGATCACAAGATGAGCACCGTGCAATGAGCTCACATGGGAAATCTCACAACGGAGCCAATGGTTCTCCTCTCTCACTCTCACTGTAAATTAAGTGAAAGGCATTCAAGAGAAGGAACTCCCGAGACTTCAGACTCCAGATTCTCTTTCCAGGCAGTCCCCTCCCCCTCCTCTCCTCTCTCTCTTCTCCCTCAAGCCAGCTGGGATTGTTCTCAAAGTGCGCGCATGCGTGTGCACACACACACAAAATAAAGCAGAAATTGTCCTTGTCCTCCCAAAATAAAGCAGAAATTCCCCACTATCATAGTCTCTTCTCCCCTCATAGTATAGAGGCAAGAAACATTTCCAAACCACTCCCGAAATACTCCCGGAAAGGCATTGCTGAGGGAAAAGACAGTTTTGCCTCAGCAGCGGTGGCAGCGGATCCTTTGAGCCAGGCAGGGGGCGCCGGACAGCAGCCAGCCGAGCAGAAACCTCGAAGCAGATCTATGAGTGCTGGTTAGTTTTCTTCTATTTCTGCTTTACATTGTGTGTTAATCGTTGTTACTTGTTTCAGATGTTCGGGACAATCATTTCTATAACAAATTCTGTTGAAAATGATTTTTTGGTGAATATTTTTGGGGGCATGGAACGGATCATCCGACTTTACATTGCTTCCAATGGGAAACCTCGTTTTGCCTTAAGAGCATTTTGCACTAAGAGCATTCTTCTGGAATGGATTAATCTCGTCTTGTGAGGCTCCACTGTATTAGGGACAATCATTTCTATATAAAATTCTGTTGAAAATTATTATTTTGTAAATATTTTTGGGGGCGTGGAACGGATCATCCGACTTTTTATTGTTTCCAATGGGAAACTTCATTTCAGTTTAAGAGCAATTTGGACTAAGAGCATTCTTCCAGAACAGATTAGGCTCACAATTGGAGATTCCACTGTATTCTTCATTTACCTTGTTTTGACTTGTGTGGGACTTTTCTATCAACATACAAAAAGGCTTCAATGCTGTTATTTTTGCATTAATGAATTAGCTCTCCATGCATTATGTGTAAAATTTTAAGTTTAAAATTGTTATTTGAGTTAAAGCATTATTTGCTAACTTTATTTGCTAACAATTTTAAACTTTATGAGTTTAAAATTGTTATTTGAGTTAAAGCATTATTTGCTAACTTTATATCATTTGTTTAACTATGATTCAGAACCAGGGTCTTTATGAGGGTATGAGATAGTGATGATGATGATGAGCCATTAAGTTTTCAACTCCAAGCAATATCTACATGGATAAATCTTCTCCCTGACAGCCAACATTAAAGCAAAGAGTTCAAAGTACAGTGGAACCTCGTAAGACGAGCCTGATCCATTCCAGAAAAACACTCTTAGTCCGAATGCACTTAAACTGAAATTTTCTGAAGTTTTTCACAAAGGAAACAATGGAAAGTTAGATGATCCGTTCCACACTCCCAAAAATCATTTTCACTGGAATTTTATGTAGAAATGATTGTCCCTAACATCTGAAACAAGTAACGATGATTAACACATGATATAAAGCAGAAATAGAACAAA
>JANHZU010002660.1:42288-53275 GCA_032468055.1 Acrochordus granulatus | reverse complement strand
AAATTAACTGGGGAATTGCCCTCGACAATGCTGCTGAAGTCACAGCATTTGAGTGAGGACAGCAAATGCTAGTTCCCTCATCCCCCCAAAAAACCTGATCTGAACTTGTACCAAGTAACTGATTACCCAGGGATGGTACTTCTCTTAAGTTTATATGGTGCTGTGTGAACTTTTGACAATCCAAATATCTGGCATGTGTTTTATGGAAAGAGTACACATGGACATAAGTGAGGTTTTAAACTATGGACATTGCATCCAGGACTTGTCAAATGCCTTAAAGTGGCAGTACAACTGTAGTTTTCAAAGCTTCTTTTAAAATGTTAAAGTTACCATTAAAAAAAAGTAAATTATGACATATGAGATTAATATAAAATGCAAGTCATTTGCTTAATATGAAAGAATTCATATTAATACTGTTGTGAAGTATTATACTTTCAAGGTTTCGGAGCTTGAAATGAGGTTTAGAGCTTCAATTTAACATCAGAGGGAGGCATATTAAAATGTTGGACTGTTTCACTGAGAACAGAGTGTCATCTCAATGTGCAAAGAGTTTAGAACATGGCTTTGTGTAATAAAAGTCACATAAACAATGCAGTTTAAAACTACATCAATAGAAAACAACTATAAAAATTAAATAAATAACAATTATTATAATTTTCTCAGACAACATTTTATATTGTTTTTAGTTACTTCAATTGTTTTAGAATTATTTACTGCCCAGAATCACTAGGCTGAGATGGGCAGCTGTAGAAATAAAATGAAATAAAACAGTATAGTAAGAAATAGCGAATCACAATGTCATGATCAGAAACAAACCTAGTTTTGTTGTTGTTATGTAGCCATTCAATCACTTCTGACTCTTCATAACCTAAAAGGTATCATTTCACTAGTATTGCATGACAGCAACGCTGGCTATAGGCATACTGGTTCTTCCAGAATCACACTGTCCCTGTGGTAATGTGGTATGATCCACATGATGGTGAAACAGTCAGTCTTGTGGGGGGTATTTAAAAATATTTATATAGCAGCCTTATTCATGTTTTGAGATCTGGAATACAAAAAAAAATATTGGATGACTAAAACTAATCTCATAGCCAAAATAAGCATAAATTCAAACTACTCTTAGAATCCCCAGGGGAAAAGGACATAACAATCCACTTTTCTGTCCACTTCATATCTCTATTTATTTATCTACCTATTAAATTCATATGCCACCTGATTCCAAGGGACCATAGGCAATTTGCAAATTCTTAAGAACATTTGAAAAAACAAGAAACAAAACAAAAACAACACAACACAACACAAAAGAGCAGACATCGCATAGAACACAAATCAGGATGGGAACAAAGAAAAGGAAGAAAGGGGCATCAATTGTCCTCACCAAAGTTCTGGGTGAAGAGCCAGGGCTTCAGGGCCTTTCAAAATACCAATAGGGTGGGGACTGTTCAGATCTAGAGAGAACTCATTCCAGAGGTCAGGGGCTTCTACAGAGAAGGTGACTCTCCAGTGCTCAGTGTATATGTGGCATAGTAATTGATGGAACCCAGAATGTGCCAACCCTGCCAGATGGAACCAGCCTGGCAGATATAAGGGGATATAAGTGGTGCCTCAAGTAGCTGGGCCCTATGCCTTGATCTTAACTGGCAATAGCTGTCTAGTCCCAGAGATGGGCAGTCTCTCAAGTAACCAGGCCCTATCCTATATAGGATTTTATAGGTAGCAGCCAGCACCTTAAATTGCACCCAGAAGCCAACTAGCAACTGGTGCACTGGCAAAGCAGAGGTGTTATATGGGTATACTGAGGCATGCCCATTACTGCCCTTACCGCCACCTGGACCAGTTGAAGGTTTCAGGTGGTTTTCAGGGATAGTTCCATGTAGATTGTACTGCAATAGTCAAGTTGTGCAGTGATCAGGGTATGAGTGACTGAAGGGTCTCTCAGTCTTTCATGCTCATTGCAGCTTTGTGAAACCTCATAGGTATAAAAGGTTGCCTATACCTGTTCAAGGAGCAACTGAGTTTCAGGTCTGCGCCTTTAGAATATATGTTGATGAATAAGCCAGTTTAATAATGTGAACATTGAGATATGAACTCCCTAAAAATAAAAAACAATGAAAATGATTCAATAAATACAAAGGAATGCTTACGGTTTCTCACAAGGCTCTTGGAGTTGAGTATTCAAGAATTAAAGGTGCCACTACCAAAAGAAGCCCTTTATTTTGTTGGCCATTTATCTTAATGCTTGGAGAAATGGTACCTGGAGAAGGTTTTTGAGAGAACCTGACCTAATGGGGATGTATGACAGAAAAGTAAGCTCTTTTTTGAGTTGTTTTTAGCAGGGAACAGGCAACCAGTTCTCTGATATGGATCCAAGTGAGCCATATCAGCTCAAATTCTGAATTCTGTATTTTGAACTCCTATATTAGATTTGTGAGCCTTTTTCAAGGCTATCCCAAACCCAATGCATCAAAGCAAGTGGGACTTTAACATGGCATAGATAACTACGGGAAGACTGCTATTTAATAACTATGTCATCTGTTCAGTGAACATTCAAAATAGCTTACCAAACCAAGATATGAATGCACAATTTTATTTTTAGAAAATGCTGCATTACCAAAAAAAAACTAAAACAGATAGTAAAGGAAAGCAATAATCAATCAAAAACAATAGCTTTATTCCCTCTTTCTCTATCATGGTCATTAATCACTCTGAGTTGCTCAGAGCATTACATGTCATCCGTCTCATATGGGAGGAAAGGTTGGTTCTGTAAAAGTAGCAGTTCATCTCTTAGCAAGGTGTGAATTTTGCAGTGCATACACATTCTGTATTTTTTCTCCCCCAAGTATATTCTGCTCACCGAGCTTATTCATGAATAAGTATGTATAATTATGGAGCCCTGCCCTTTCACCCACCCTCCCATTTGCTAATCATTCCCATGATTCTCCAACTTTGCTGTCACCATCTGCAGATCAAAAACCTGCTCATCAAATTAGCTCTGTATTTCTAACTCTGATGCTCACAGAGGGCCCTTTTTGGGCTTATTAAACAGCTGCTTAGCCTGAGCAGAGAAAATGCTAGCCAATCAGCACTTTCTCTTTCTTCCTCAAACTTCAATCACTGAGTTTTTTGTTTGCCCCTCCAAGAGCATGCCCTACACTCTGTGAATTCCCCTTTCATCTTCCTTCAGACAAAGAGGTACACTTATTATTTTGCTCTCTGTCTTCTCACATGCACGCACTCAGTCATGCATTTGTCCACATGTATTTGTGTGCAATTGTCTGGTGATTTGCAAAGTATTCCTCCTAAAGGACTGGCATGGAACCAATTGCAAGACAAGATTAGTATTGAAAACAACTATCTCATTTTTTGGCAGCCTTTGGCTGACCTCATCCAGACTCAGAAACTAAGCAGTGTCAAGTCTTGGATGGGAAGCTATAATCTAATCTAGGAAGTCTAAAAAACTTCCAGAAGAAGGCAATGGCAGATCACTTCTGTGTTGTTGGCAGAAAAACCATGAGGACATGTTTAGGAGATCAGCAGAAGTCATGTCAACCTTATATTTCTTAAAATGGGCAAAGAGACAGTTTTTCAGACTGAGGCACTCCAGATGGGCTGCATATATTCAATGGGTCCCCACTCAGAACATTTATTTTCTTTATTGCTATTGCCCAATTGTAAATATGGGCCGGTTGCTGAGTGCCCAGAATGTAATCTTGTGACTAGAGGGGGGCAGTCATCGTAACTTTGAATCCAAGTCATAAGTAGCTCTGGGAATGTCTGTTGTAACTTTGAATGGTTGCTAAGAAACCAGTCGTAAGTTGAAGACTACTTGTATGACAACATCAATGAACTAGACTTGCTTCTTTTCAATGACTGTTATATTAGCCAGTTATGAACAAGGTGCCCATCTGTCTGGATGTTCCAGTCCCATAAAATCTATTATTTATTAATTTTTATTCTAATTTGCTATTACTATTGTTATTGCTTTTTATAACACCTAAAATCAGTGGCCTTTACTCTATCTGATGGTGCGCCGGCTCTGGTATTAGGTATTATATATGATGCTGTAAGCCATTGCTCTGGTTCAGAAGCAGGAGATTTTATCTTGTACAATTATTTTTCACTTCAATTACATAAGGCAAGCAACAAGCTTTTGCACTAGTCTAATGATAAGACCAATCTCTTGAAGCAGAATTAATATTTTTTGAAATGTAATGCTCACAATATTGTCATGCTGTTAGAAAAACTATATGGAAGCAGCCTCAAAATCTGTTTATCAGTCACAATTATTAAGTAAATACTCATTTCAAATGTGGCACATACTGTATGCAAAAAGGATTTTGAAACACTTACCGTGTAATGCCAAAAATTCTAAATAACATTTTCCAAATATTGTATCTTGAAAAAAAAGTTCATGCAATCTGAAGCAGCATGTTCCTACCTGACACTGTCTAGATGGGTTGAATCCTAGGCTGATTCCTTCCCTGAGAAGAATCATGTGTTGTGAGAACCCAGGATATGTATTATCCAATACACACTCTGTCATGCAACAAAGGACAACGAAAAACACACGTCTTCTATGCTCATTCAGTCTGCATTTCTGGAGCTCTCAAGGGACTTAGTTGATTTATTAATCTAAATCAGGACTAGACAGCTGTTCATAAAAAAAGCTATTCAAGGCCTGACAGTAGTCCAAACAGAGCTATTTGCATGTCCTCAGAAGGCATCCCGTCTTTCAGTAGGAAGCCATGTATTTGCCATGCCTCATCAAGTGACATAACCAGTTCACAGGCAAGATTAATGACAAAGGGTTTTTGGAATTAGAATTAGCAATATCTGGAGGCAGTGCAGATACGCTCAAAATACTCAGAAGAACCCTACTGCGAGCATGCCTCCTCCTCATCTTCATCATCAATTGCCCAATTTCTTGCTTCATCTCTGGGTCATCAGAGAGAGAGTTCCTTTTCAGCCTCCCTGGCAAACAGTAATAAATTATAAAAGACAAGTTTCTGCTTTTACATGCCATCCAAACCTGGGTGCCTTGCCATGCCTAATGTATGGGTGCCTTGCCATGCCTGGGTATCCTCAGTGTTAATTTAGATTAACAAGATTGATTTTTCTTGGTTTTTCTCGTAGCATACTAATAACTCTCCTGCAAAAAGCAGTTTCCAAATTAAGAACACCAGAAATCATTTTATAACAGACCAGAAATCATTTTGTAACAGACCAAATGCTCCAACTCTTCAAGCCAAAAGTGCCTGCCCTTTGCCATTTCCAGATGCCTGATTCTCCCACCCTCCCCACAAAAAAAAATTGGAAATTCAAGAGACTGGAAGAAACTTGAGAAGAAATATATTGAATACATGGAGCAAAATACAGAAACCTTTTTCCATGGAGAAAAAAAGACTGTAGCTCTCTATATACTTAGATGGGCTCTTTCAATTTAATTCAACTGACAGTGCAGTGATTTTAACCTATCCAACATCTCTGATGGAGTGATGAGGAAAAGCCCCTCATGGAGCATCAAATAGAGTCTCACGTCACACAGAGGAAACAGGGCAACTGAACTTGTAGAAGCGCGCAGGCTATATTATATGAACTATATTGAAGTGCTTCTGCATTAAAAGCAGCTTTGGACCTCTGTGCTTGCATGATCAGCAGGGCTGGACAGTTCATTTCTGGCTCAGCTGCAGTGTAGCCAAAGCTGCTGCAAGGCTCGACTTCTTAAAGACACCATAGCCCCATTTTCCCCAGCAGGGTGAGGGGGACAGTTTCACCTTGCCCCTCTGTTCAACACTACAGCTGCAGTTCCTGTAATGGGCTTTGCAGTTCTTCCCCAGTTTCCCTTTCTCTTCCGTAGGGGAGGAACTGGCATAGATTGTGCTAGACTAGTTGTGTTTCGCTTGTCCTTTCTTTTTTGCGCAGGGTGGAGGTAAGATTTTTGTTGCCTTGGGATCTGCAGCAGCTTGTGAGGCAGGGATTTTTCATTCCTTGTTCCAAGCATTTCAAGTCAACAGAAATGAAAGCAATTGCATATCGCCTTCAAAGTGCTTCTGAGAATTTGGGGAGTTCCAGTATATCCTTCCTTTTGAAAGGCACAGAGAGATGATTTCAGAAAGGTCAAGATGGCAGCTGCAACCCTCTTTTTGACTTTTTTGATGCATGCTTGTGGACACTCCTGAAGGAAGTTCCTTCTTAGAGTACCAGATAATCATTCCCTCCATGCAAACCCTTTCAAACAGTATCTCCTCTGTCAGTTTCAAATGTTTTTCTCTTTTTTTAAAAGTGGTACTTTTAACAATCAGATACTCCAGGAGTATCCATGGAATGCAGTCAAAAAAGTCAAGGTGGCAGCTACAATCGTATAGCTGAAGCTCTGCCAGGTTTTTCATGAGCATCATGACACACATAAGGAATGGGCAGAGCTTCCAGGGCTCAGTTCATATTTGCTCTCAAGGGGAAATATACATTGTAAAAACCTTGAAAGAATTAGCCCAAGACAAACTAAGACCCCACTGCCAATTTTTGTTGTCATCCTCTCTGTACCACATGCAACACAATCCTTAATAGTAGAAGACATGAGCATTACTCATTCTGTTGATTTGGATTTGATCTGGAAGCCAATGGCTCTGATCTCATTGCTCATGCAAATTGAGATCTAGCTGAAGGGATGCTGTCTGAGCAGAATTCTCATTGTCACTGGTCCAGCTAAAAATAGCTGTCTTACCCAGAAATAAGACATTGAGTCTCCTCCCTTCTATAAAGGGAGCAATAGCTCCTCCTTCACAAACAAATAACCAGCTTTCAAAGGCCTTCCTTAGCCTAGTATCATTCAGAGATGTTAGATTATAAGCTGCAGTGTCCTTTTGGATGGGATATATGTGACATATTTGGTTGGGAAAAGCTATTTGAGGACCCAGAAACATCACTTTTCAAGAAAAGAAGTAGTGAACTTCCTATACCAGCTGATTTCTTCCCATTAAATTCCATTTCAAGGCATTCTGGGATTCCTTGGGGTGGTTTAGTTGAAACATACTAACTCTGTGACAATTGCAAATAAAAGAACATTTGCAACCATCAAACTTGTCTTTTTATCAATTGACAGTGATCATGTGGTATAAAAGGAAAAAAATGCAGATATGTGTACTTCAATTGATTTCTCATTGGATAATTACTCAGCACTTGACAATCTGTAGCTAAACGTGTGCCTGCCAGTGCTGAAACACAAGCTGTTTCAAGAGATATGGCCTGGGATGTTAAAACATTCTTTATATTGTATTGTCTATGACAGGCTAGCTAGAACAGATTGTTTGGCACTCGGGCCTTGGCTTTGGAAAAGTGATTCCTATCCCTGCACTTGGCTTTCCTTTCTTCCCAGGAGAAAGTTCATTACTGCAGATAAGCAAACAGGATGAAGAACTCATAGATTTTTCATTGGTGCGTTCTTCACCTCTACCTTCATTGTTTGTGTGTTTGTCTGTGCATATGTGTGTGCCTGTGATGCAGACAATGAAGTGAATCTTAGAGGAATGGTAAAGAGAGTGTGAGGCTGTCTGCAGAGTTGATGTAGAAGGCCATAGGGGATTAGATTGAGGGCTGATGCAATCCACAGTTGCAAGGGTCTCCATTCATTGTTGTACCTGGAAATAGGTGACAAGGCATCTTGCAAGATACTTATCAGGCCATGACAAACTTTCAAACTTCAAGTCACATAAAAGAGGTAAAGAGGAAAACAGTCATACAAAAGGCACACTACAGATAGTGACTCTTGAATATAACTACTTACATTCCTTTATGTTTCTTTGCTTGTGAAGAGAAGAAATGAGCAACTACTCCGACTGTCTAAGGGACAAATAATCAGGTATCTGATCTGTGACACAGAGAAGGCATCATCAGATTTACAAGAGATGGATGGAAAGGCATCCACAGATAGGTTATTTTGAGATGCTCTATTGTGCAATTTAGATGGTATCTTTTTGGTGTGGAGATTCAACTTGGCTGGTACCTACTTAATGTGGAAGATGGAACTGCCGTGAAACAAAGAAACTACTACATGAAACTGTTGAGGTCAACTTTTTTTCTCTTTGATGGTCTGATGTTAGGCAGACAGCCTAAGCACATTCTTAGGAAAGGTAAAGGTTTCCCCTGTCCAACTCTAGGGGGCAGTGCTCATCTCTGATTCATAGCCAAGGGAGCCAGCATTTGTTTGAAGAAGCTTCTGTGGTCATGTGGCCGGCATGACTATACTCCAAAGTGCATGGAACACTGTTACCTTCCCACCAAGGTGGTACCTATTTATTTACTTGCATTTTTTAAACTGCTAGGTTGGCAGGAGCTGGGGCAATCATGGGAGCTCATCCTGTTATGTGGCACCTGGGTGGTGCTGACCTTCTGGTCAAGAAGCCCCAGCGTCTTAACCACTAGACCATCACATATTGTTAACTACAGGGAAAAAGAAAAAAAAAAGCTTAACCACCTTAGAGTCACAGGCAAGCTGGCATGTAGGTTTTGAAAGAAGTATAGAGGAAACCACAACAGGTGAACAAAAGAGAGGGGGATATTCTAGGTGTGTGTGGAGAAGCTGCTGGAGTGAGAGGTGATGGGGCAGGATGTGGAGAAGAGGAAGTATCAGTTGAGAGAGATAGGAACCAGGTAGTTCCCAACCAGGGAGAAGAGATCAGGACAAAACCTGAGGAAGCTGAAGCCAGAAAAGGAATCTCCTTCCAGAGATGGAAGAAAGGAAAATATAATCCTGGACTATAGACAGTAACAGAGCAAACACCAAGTGGCTGGAAAACTGGGAAGAATGAGTTAAGGAGAGAAAATAGAAAACTTTGATATAATTTGGGCCAGGAAAAATTGTTAGGATTCCTAAGCTGGTTGATAATTACGTATGGATGGGAACAGGAAAGAAAACTAGAAGTTACTGTGGTTTGTATTATAAAATAAAGGAGTAGAAGTCTGAATCACTTGATTAAAATTCTATTAGTATACTTTGTTATTTAGTTATCAAATGTACTAAATTATTATTATTTGTTTGGGGTACCTATGTGCTTATTCAAAATGTACCTATTCGACATACATTTTAGAATTACCGTAAATACAATTTGCACTAAGATTGTATAGTAATAAACAGCACATGTTCATTAACCCTTTCTCTCTCTTTCTCTTTCTGTGGCTTTGATCTTTTTTCAGGTATTCATTATCCCACCCAATTGTATCTCATCTGCAAAATTGATATGCCTTCTTCATCCAAGTCATTAATAAAAAATATTAAAGAATAAAAGTATTCTGACATCCCACTCTCTGAATATGATTTGTATGGCTATATATTCAGTTAACTATCATACTATCCAGCCTATATTTACTAATTTACTCATTAGAATGTCTTTGGATACTCTGACAAGTATTTTATGCAATATATTATGTCTACAACATCCCCACAATCTATTCAGGCAGTTATCCAATGAAAAAATAAGGCAAGATTGGTCTGACAATATTTTTCTTGATGAATCTATCTTTAGTTTAGATAATTTAGATAATTATCACATAATTTTCAAAGTACTTATATATTGATTTCTGGACTCTTCCCAGGTATCCATATCACATCTCTAGATCATTAGCTTTCCTTCCTTACCTCCCCCCCCCTTTAAAAATAGGAACATTTCTTCTTTGGTTATTTTTCTTCTTGCACTTTTACATGCTTTCAAATTGCTAGGCTGGCAGGAGCTGGGGCAAGTAACGGGAGCTCACCCCATTAACGTGGTAGTGCTTGGGTTTTGAACTGACCTTCTGGCTAACAATCCCAGACACTTAACTGCTCAGCCACCAGGCCCTCTCAGCTTTCCTAGTACCAGTCAATTCTGGGCTACTAACATGTGCCATTCACTGTTGACATGATACTGTTCCCACTTTATATATGTGCTGTTCTTCCTACTCCATTATACGCATGGTGTTTAAAAATTTTACATAGTAGTAAAAAAGTTCCTGAAATTTAAAATCCTTCAAAATATTATGCTTTCTAGCTTGATGAGATTAATAAACATAAGAAAAAAGATTGAACTTATATAATTTGACACCAGTTCTTCAGCAAAATACATTCAGCAGACAGATTAAGGTTTACAAAGCTCATTATAAAAATAATGTATTACTCAGGCCAAAGATTGTTTTAGCAAGATTGATGAAATCATAATTGTTATTAATGTGATTCGTGAACAGTTTGGTCATGTTTTCTTAACATGGATGACTAAGATATTACCACCTCTATTCATCACACTTCCTTCCACTAGAAGGACACAGTTGGAAGTATTCCTATCAACCAATTTTGCCATTCTCTAGTTGAAATTTAGACATTCTTATTATCCCCACCCTTGTCTGTTTGTTGTTTTATATTTCCATCTGTTGGAGTGAAAAATAAATGTGGTGGCACAACTGTGAAGAGGGTACCTGAGAAAAGTAATATGGAGGGCATAACCTCACCATTTCACCCATGGAGCCACAAGTGCTTGAAAACCAAACGTATTGATGAAGAGTCTAACTAGGTTGTGTTTTATGGGTTCTCTTTACGATGTCCCTGATGTAGATCAGAGATTAATTAACTCCTTGATCATCCAGTCAGAACACACAGCTGACTAGTGTGAGTTAGCTAAACCCCAAACATGCCAAGGGCCAAATTTCTAACTTTTCTTTCTATTCTTAAAGAGAAAAGGATATTGTTAAACGGAAAAAAAGACTCTACCTCAATCTTCTTCAAACTGAACTGCCATTTCCAGAATGGCTGGCTAGGAATTTTAGGAGTTATGTTCCCACTATATTTGAACAATACCAGGCTGGGGATATCTAACTTAAATAGTAAGATGAGGAAAGAATTTGCAAGAGGTATGCTTGTGAGGGTACTTGTTGTTTTCTTCAATATCCCAAATATGAAAACTAAATTACAGTCACCTTGACTCAAAACAATTACATCAGCAATGTAGAACTATACAAC
>JANHZU010002660.1:0-13198 GCA_032468055.1 Acrochordus granulatus | reverse complement strand
GCTGAGCATCCTTTCAGCTTTGGCCCAGCCATTTCACTCTTCCTGGAGCTACTTGTAATTCCTTCTGATGTGAGAGGGTCATCTTCTGGCGTCCTATCTTTTAGTCTTTTGTTGCTGTCCATCGGGTTTTCTTGGCAGGGATACTGGAGTGAGTTGCCATTTCCTTCTCCAGTGGAGTCCTGTAGCCCATTTTTCACGAGATGTCCAGGAACCCCAACAACTTCTAGTGCGGTCCTTGTTAACGGGCAACGACAAAGCTGGTATGGATTTCTGTAAATTACTTCTCATATTTTTATAGGTGGGAGACACTCTTTATCTGGCTCCTCTGATAAGATCTGTCCAGTCTGGCATAGTTCTCATCTTCTTCAGAGCACGCAAGCACCCCAACCACAGTAAGGTGGTGCCTCCCAGGGGGAATATGATATTTAACAATCAGTAAATATGTTGAAACTGAGGCTCCAAAATGAATGCAGGTCTGAGAAAGGGGCCGGGGGGGCTGAGGGAGTGTAGTTAGATTTCATAAAACTGATTAAAATTAGTTGCATTCCTCAAGGTCAGGTAAAGGTAAAACGTTTCAGAGTGCTCAGAACATCACACTTAATTTCTCCACCAGATGGCACCTTCTTTATGTCAAATGTTGATGCATCACTTTTTCTTCCTACTTACAGAAAATTACATTCTGAAAACACAAATGATGTGATATATGATCCATGCAGGGTTTGGTTTGCACAAAACCATCAGAATCAAGACATCAATGTGTCATGCTGCTTTTCAGTCAGAACTTCTGAAAGGAATGCAAAGAACCAACCCCTGGAATTGTTTTTATAATACAATTCTGCTTTAGAGAAGTAAGAGGAGTTATGCTTGATATAAATATGGGCTATTATTCTTTCACCAAGAATACTGTATCTTTGACAAGGTAATGCCTTTAGTGTATAATGATTCTTACCTAGATATTTGTAGGGCAAGATCTATGTTTAAAAATCCACATTAATGACATAAATGCATCAAACTGAATGGTGAGTCTGATTTTCAGTGAAAACTGTCATCAAGTAAACAGTTAATTCTGAGCCAACATTCACCAGCCGTCAAACTTGGAACAGCCTAGGCAATAGGCTTTAATTGCCAGATAAACTGATAGCACTATATTGTTTTTAAAAACTGAAATGCTACAAGATTGTTTGATATTGTTTTACAGTGTATTTTAATATATATTTCAATTATATTTTAGTTAGTTTTTAATGTACAGTTGTAAAATTATTATTGGCCATCTTGAGTACCATCTATTGGAAAAACTGTTGTAAATCCAAAAAATAAACTTTCTTAGTGATGTCTAGCTGTAGTTCCATAGCAAATCACTGTCAATTGAACCTCCGGTATGGATAAACAGTATATCTTAGGTTTTCAATGCTCCGGGATAAAGAAATAGGATTTATTTGACTGATTTATGTCCCACTTTTCAGCAGACTCAAAGTGACACACATAAAGTTCTTCCTTTTTTTTCTAACCAACAAGAAATTGGTGAATTCAGAGTAGTGATTACCTTACAATCCTCCAGTGAACTTCTATGCCTGAAGGTGGACTAGAATCCAGGTTTCACTGATACCAGTTCAAGACCTTAACTATTGTATTGCTGTGACTCTTATTTATACCAGGAGTGCTATGTCAGTAAATGGACCTTGAGGCTACTGTGTGCTTTATAGTCAACTAATATATTGTTGAAACAACACCTATTACACCAAAATAGTTAAAAATTTCTGATGTAATTTAGATTTATACTGAAATGCACATTGGAATTCACATTTGAGTACTAAATTGCTTTTCGTGGAATATGCAGCCTGGAATCCCTTATTTTTCCATCTGAACAGATTATTGTAAAGAATATAAGAATGTTATACAGAAATTATATACAGAGACTCAGGGTTTGTCATTCAGCAGGATAAATCTAAAAAAAACAAGATGAGATGAAATTTGGCATGAGAAGAGAAACTAACAAATTAAAGAACAAGTTCAAAAATGGGCCAGAGATATGGGGAAAAAACATTTCAGAACGATTTCCATCAATCCATCCATATGAAATAGGAAGTTCAACAATAGCTCAGAATGTTGTTGCTTCCTCCTTTCTATTCCTTCATGATCACAAGACCCATAGAACTATTAGTGAGGGACAGGATAGGAGACATTATACAAGCTATGCTTTGCTTGTTTTCTAGACCTACATTGGAGCATTGTTATTAAAAAAAAAAGTTCAATGGCACAGTTTTCTGCCATTTTGAGATTGGAAACATATGGAATATATAGGACAAGTCATAAAGACTTGTGCAGTTTTGAAACAAATAATCCCACAAAATAAGTGGGGGAGGGAATTTGGCCCTGCCCATAAGCTTACATCATGCTTGTGGTCCTTCTTTCCCCAAATATATCAAGTGTGAACCTATGGTTTAAGAAGGGGGTCCATCATTTTTGTTTAATTCCTTAATATGTTGTACACAATCAGTAGATTTAGAAGTGTTTAGCCCAGAAATAGATGGAGATTGCTTGATAACATCTCATCAAGTTAGTGTCAACTCTTAGCAAATCTATGAATAGATTTTCCTCCATGATGATCTGTCTCTAACCAGTCTTTCTGATCTTCTAATGCCACTATAACTGAATCCAACTGTCTTGCTACTTATTTTCTCCTCTTTATTTCCAACATTCACATCATTACTGTCTTGTCCAGAGAGCAGGGTCTTTGCATAATGTGCCCAAAGCAGGATAATTTGAGCCTAGTCATTTGTACTTCTATTGAGTACACAACAATTCTGCTATGCTGCCTCCTTATAGTGGGGAGAGTTGTTCCTGGGGAGCATAAGCAAAGAACATGGAGAGCATTTGCCAAGAGTATATTCCCAGAAGGGTCACCCTCACCCAAGACATCATCCCAGCTGCCCAGTACAGTACTGAGCAGGAGCAATATAGGAAGATGCTGGAGGCAGAAGATCACTTTAATGACAAGGGCAAAGGCATCAATTTGTATTGTGTGGGAGAAGGCAGTGGTAAATCATTCCTCTATTTTTACCAAGAAAATCAAATGGGTAGAGAATATAAATGGATGAAGAGCCAACATTCTAAAAACAGACCCATATTGTAATGGCAGTTGAACGTGAAATGCTTCTAACTGTACATCACACATACTTCATTTATGCTCATGGCATTTGAAATAAATGGCTACACAATATTTACATCATTAAAAAGCCATTTGCCAGAGCAAGAATGACTCATATATTCTAGTAATGAAATCAGTATTCATAGTATTCTCCTGCAACAGATTTATTGGTACAGATTTATGGTTATTTGTTCAGATTCTAAAATGAAAGTTACGAGTTTTGTTTTGCCTTTGTTTCTTTATTTTCTTTGTTGAAGTTATATTCCTCCTGCCTTTCATGAGCCCAAACTGCAATAAGGAGTGCACCTGATTTGTCCTGACTTCATGAGGTAGGTTAGACCAAGAGACAGACTGGGCAAAAGTCATACAGTGAGTTTCATGAGTGGGCATGTCATTGTACATTAATACTTTGAAGCTGCTTCTCTTATTATTATTATTTTAAAATCAGATTTCATTATATGCTGGCATATTTTTAAGCTCTAATTCTAAATGTCCAAAAAGCAGTATAAATACATATCTTCTAAGTAATCCAGTATTTGCGTACTAATAATGTTTGTTGCATCTGGACATATAATACATAAAAAAATAGCTGTATCAGTCCAGTTACTGAGAGAGATGGAGTAGAGAATAATGAGTAATGGATCAGCTTTCTATTGAATTCTTGATTCTGGAACTCAGCCCAAATATTTTATGTGAAGACCCCCTTTCTTTCCATACACAACTGGATCAACAGTTGAATCTTATTTCAAGATTAATGATGTGATAGTATCCTTCTGAGGTCAACAGCACTGGCTGTAAACCTATACAGCTACTCTAGCACAAAAACCAATATTGCCCAAGATAGTTGGTTCACTTGGTTCTGCTTGATAGTATGGCCAACCCTGCTTCTTTCCTGTTATGATGATATAGGAATAGAACTCACTTAGAATTTGACTTGTCAGAAGTTTGAATAAACAAGCACGCAATATTTAAAGAACCATTTAACTACTACTTATTTAAAAAATCCAGATGACTTTATAAAATTAGAAGCAAAATTCAATCTAGGAACAGCACCAAAAACAACAACAAAATTTTGGAAGGACTATCAAGAGTAAAACAGCAAAGAAAATGGATTCAGTGTTTTAAAACCAATATCATTCAAAGGAAAAGTTTGAGAGATGACCCAGATACTTTCATTAATACTGGCTTCAGAGATAATGCTGTTTTAACTCCCACTGAATTTCAGAAACCACCATAAATATTCAAGCTTGGTATAGTCATTAGTCCAAACAGCATTTAACTAGAATAGAAATAAGCTGTTTATAATCAACTCTGCTATTTTGTAAACTCCTAGTAAGTACATAGCTGCATTGCACCAAGAACAACAATCCATACATAGAAGATCATCTTCAGATGATTTATGCAGCTGGATTTCTCCATGCTTCCATTAAATTTAATATGTTCAGTGTAGGTCAACGGGCATCTCAGTGAATTGCCTATTGTCTTTCAACCTGCTGGCTTTGTGCTTCTGGAGCCAGAGTTATTTATGAGTCCTATACAAAATTTTCTAGTTTCTAATTGTATGAAAAGCTTTTAAAACAAAAAATGGTCCTATTAAGCCATGTAATGCTTAATATTGCCTGTTCGTTCTTCCTCTGACTACAAAAAGAATCCAAAAAATATTTAATTGCCACCTGCTGCATCCCAGTATTTTCAGATGTCTTTTTTCATATTTGTTCTTGCTTCTTTTGAGGAGATAATATGATTGTACAGCTCCTGCCTGACCTCTAAGGACTACTGACATTTCCTAGGGCTAATTCTTCTTAATTTTCTTCTTTCCCCTTCTTGAAAGGGCTTCTGCTTTCTGGTTTCTGCCCTTTAAAATTAGCTACAATAAATGCAATTGTTACATTTCTGAACTGGTCCTCATTAAGCACTTCCCTTTTTGTAATTACAGAAACACAGAAGAATCTGCCTGTGTCAAAAAAGTTATCCCCTTCCATTTTTATGGGCTTTGGTAAACATTTTGAATATTTCTTTCCCCAGCAATTGTTCTTTTAACTTGGATTTGGTGTGAGCATATTTTTTTGATCCAAAGGCTGTGAGAAAGGTCTGGTCATTTGAAGCAAAGAAGTAACTGCCTGCCTGCCTCTCCCTCCCTCCCTTTCTTTTTCACAGGGAATTGGCCACCTCAGTTTGGTGACAGGAGACTCCAGCAGTGAATTCTTAGTACATCAGTACATCTCATATGGAATATTCATGTAATATTTGCTTGTTCATTATTTCCTTTTTTGCTTGTTTCTCTTTTTGCTTTGTTTTTTTAATCTATCTTTACATTTGTAAAATGTTTTTCAGTTTCTCATATTTTCATATTTAGTCTCTTATGATTAAAATTCTTTTTATATATGGAAATAATCGAAGTGTGGTGTATACTTTTGTGTATGTGTAGTTTTTTCACTTAGGTATTATATGGAATGTAAACAGGTATATATCCAAGAGAAGACATTTACTAAATTTAGCACTTTTAAAAATGGAAGTTTCTATCTTTTTTCTATATTTTTCTTAATGTCAAGAAACACATGATATTACATATACAGCTGCAATTGGACAGAGTCCAAGTAACTCACATGTGCAGCTGCCCTACATGAGTAAGGCTTGGTGAGTTCAACAAGCATTTGGAATCATGTTTATGCAACCGCTGCCCATTGACCATATGCCATATGTGAAATAAATTATGCTGGGTGCTATCTGTGTACTCGCTGGTAATCCACATCAACAATTCATGTTTTAAAGCAATAAGAATCAAGAACTCAAGAATTTATAGGAAAAAGCAATTTGGAAAAAATAGAACATGGTGAAAGGCAAGAAGAGAAGTGGCAAATTATGCCTAAGTATATTAAATGAATGATAAAATAAATGGCAAATAGATGGACGAGCCTGGGACTGCAATCTTGCGGAAATTTCAATGCATTTAAAATCCAGTTCAAAATGTATGGGATTTAATTAGATATCAGGTTACTGATATGTGCTAAGATCACTTGTCTAAAATCTGAAGTAGAAGCCATCTCCTAGAATTTAATCAGATACTACAAGTTGCACTTGGGATCCTAAATATAGAGTGGTTTTGCTTTGTTTTATGCCAGAGCTTTGCTTTCTCTTTAACAAGAATAGACGAGAAAAACTGTTAAGACCAATCCTATAGTTTAGGAATTTAAAACTTTTGGAATTTCAGGAGCATTACATAGATACTCTCAAAAACAAAGACTGCCAAGGAGAAGTTGTTCCTGCCATCTCCTTTGACCCCAATTCCCTGGATGCTTCCATCCATTCCCAGCTTACCTCTGTCTTGTTCCTGTGCAGACGGGCACAGCAAATGAAAGAATCTAAAAATAAAAGGTTTAATCATATGAGGTAGTGAGTCTGATAGGAACCACAGGAGCTATCTATAGCTATCTGATACCCAAAGGTACAATTTTATTCTAAAATAAAAACTAAAATATATGTATGGATCAGATAAATGATTGCAACATCTAGAATACAGGCAGTTTGTAGAATTCAGCTGCCCTTTTATATATCAAGTACATAAAAATTTCTTAAGTTTTTTTTTCCTTCAATAGGAAGCACTCTTGTTATGTTTCTAATAAAAAATGCTCAGTGAATATGGTAAAATGACACAATACAGTGCCAATGAAAAAAGAGAATACAGAACTAAGAATAGCAACAATTCAAGTAATATTTAAGAAATGTCAGAGACCATGTGACAAAAGAAACTTTGCTATGTCAGCATAGAGAATGGAAACTACTGTGTCTTTTTAGTCCCATAGATCTAGGACTAAAGTGCAGCTGTGATTGGTCAATAGTTAGACTAGTAACTAAAGATGACAGCAAATATACAAATTTGTACTTTTTTCAGCTTACCAATACATGCTAAATCCAGTTATTATACCAGGTTGTAGTAGGAAGGATTGTAATTGAAAAATTGTGAATAATGATAGGCTTATAAAATAGCCTCTCTTCTTACTTTGTTTTTTAATAGAGAAGGGGAAGTTACTGTAGTAAATGATAAACCTTAGTACTATAATTTTAGGGTCCTGTATCGAGCTTTTTAAGGTTATGTCAGAGTCCAGGCACTGTTGAAAAAATATACATTAGGACTCTCTAATGCAGGATAGACTTGATTGACAAATTTCACAAATGTCTATATTTGACAGGTGTTTGGATTTGGTTGCTTTTCAACTGACCAGATGTATTAGAAATAGTTCAATGTTCTCTAATTCCATCAATTATTTTTTAAAAGTTCAAGCAATCATAAAACATATGGTTCAGAAAAAAGTTTTCAAATCCTAATCAAGCATATCCATTATTTTCCTTCATTCTAAAATCAACTCTGAAAATTCTATTGCCATTCTACAGTTCATCTAGGTTTCTAAGAAATAATTCTAGAACATGAAATTCCTGTTCCAACATATTATGGGATGTTGTCAAAATTATAGGAAACAAAACGAAGCCAGGAAAATATCCCATATAATATTCTGTCAAATGCTGTGGTGGTTATAGACTAGAGGAGTTAATGCCCTATACAAATGGAGGACATCAGACTGGAGAAAGGTGGCATGAATACAGCAACTTGATCTGTAACATTTACAGTATGCTGAGATTATGGATGGTACTAACTTACAGTCTTGATAAAATGAAATGTGACGTATTGATGTCTTCTTTTGTGGCCCTAACATATATAAAACAATATCCTCTGCCTCTTAAAGTTAGAAACAGCTGATTCCTGCATAGGTCTACTATTTTTATATTCTTATATATTTTTTCTAAACATAGATTATGAGCAGCATACAAACAAGGCCAATCAGTTTATTCCAAAAAACAGTCTTAGCTAAAATTACCACTTCCACTACAGATGCAAGTTTCCACGCAGTGGTGGGCCAAAACATCTACCGCCTGATGTAGATGTCCCCTTTTCCCTCCCTAGTAAAGGAGAAGTCTTACTTTTTTACCTTCTTAACTTCTTCCTATTTCTTTGATATGTCAGAAAAAAGCAAGAAGCTCAGTTTTATCTATTATTCAGTCCAGTGATGAAAATGTTTGCACCTGCTACATTTGTTCATGATCAGATTAGGACAGAGATAAGCAAACTTTATGGGCCAATGAGGATGTTTGGAACATCGCAAAGTTAAAGTTGGACTTTTCACAAAACAGCTGCCGTGATATACTCTGTCTCAAAATAGATTGCCCTTATCAGGAGGTAAACTGAAGGAATTTCTTCCCACCGCTCCCTCTATTCAAAGCATGTCCAACCTTGGCAACTTGAGGATCTGTAGACTTCAACTCCCAGAATTCTTCAGCCAACATAGCTCTGTTCCCTTTGGATACTGTTCCCAGCTTTGCCATTCAACTGGACACGTATGTAGACTCCTAAAAAAAAATCCTGGGATGTATCCACCCATCATTTTTATTTCCCATAAAATGAATGTTTATAAGTAAAAATCCTCCTGGAGGCTGGACCTTTGCTTTCTAGATTTTTTTTTTTCAAGTTGGAAGACTATTTTTAAAAATATTAAACTCAAGAGGCTCAGAGGGCCAGTGAGAAACCAGGGGAAGGTTTTATAGGCATACTGATGCCAATCCCTGAATTAAATACATGAGATGCCTAAAATAATAGTGTCTAATTAAAATATGCATAATATATGCATAATATATGCATATATAAAAATATGCATAATATATGCATCATATATTATATATAAATACATATATCATGCTGAGTTCACATAGAGCAACAAATATGCATGTAAAAGCACAACTGATTTGAATGTTTCTGGTGACAGAGAATTAGTGAGGATTGATGAGAAGTTCTAAATGTGGAACAAACCATTATTTGGTAATATTATTAGTAGATTTTGGGGAAAAATGGACATGAAACGAAAGGAAAGAAGTGACAAAAATGAAAGCAGAATTACAGAAAGAGAATATATATTCTCACATACATACATATATACATACACACAGTGGTCTAGCAGTTAAGATGTTAGACTTGTTGGCTGGAAGGTCGGCAGTCCAAGTACAAGCCCCATTATTTGCCCCAGCTCCTGCCAACCTAGCAATTGGAAACCATGCAAAATGCAAACAGATAAATAGGTACTGCCTAAATTGGTGGAATGATAACAGCATTCTGTGCATCTTGGTGTATAGTCATGCTGTCCACATGACCATGGAAGCATCTTTGGACAAATGCTGGATCCCTCAGCTGTGAATTGGAGAGGAGCAATGCCTCCTAGAGTCAGACACGGCTAGGCAGGGAAACCTTTACATACACACACACACACATGAAAAACTATGAGAAGGAGACAATAAATTGGAAGTGAAATGTAAGGAAAAGAGGAGGTGCTGCAGAAGTATATGAAATGAAATTAGTAGGAGGCATGAAAAGTGCTACTTGGTGGAATGATAGTGAAATAAACTATGGATGAGAAAAATACATATAACAACATGATTGCTGCAAAAAATGTGGTTGAGAAAAACATTGCATAATGTGGATATGGAGAAAAATATCTTCATGAAGAATGCCATCAAAAAGTGCAAGAAAATTTAAAAGTAGTGAAATGCTGAATTATCTCAATGGAAATAAAAAAATAGTTTTTAAAGTTACAAAGAGGTTAAACAAAAAGTCTCCTGCAAGGTGAACAGAATTAAAAATAAAAGTGGTGAAATGATTTAGGATCAAACTGACGTGAGGGAATGCTAAAAGGCATATTTAAGAGATTTGGAATTATAGTTGTCTGACAAAAAGTGGAACTGGAATGCTAGAAATGTTAGCAGCCAAGAAAAAAAAATGATGAAAGGGAAGTTATAAATCACGTCAGAAAGTTGAAGAGCTATAGTCATACATGCTATAACTGAAGAAATCTTTAAAGATGGATGTGATTTGCTTTAGAAGTGGCTGTTCACACTGCTTATTGTGTGTGAAAATTTCTTTTCACACAAATTATTGTGTGTGAAAATTTCTTCTGTGCTGATGATTAGAAGAATATTGTTATTGTTCTTTTATAAAAATAAAAAAGGGAAATGCAAAAACTACAGGGGGGACTTGTTATCTATTCTTGGGAAGGTATTTTGCAGAATTCTTATCAGAAGATACAGTGAACAAAATTTAGGAAATGCAGTGCATCTTTATGACAGACAAGGAGTGGGTAGTATTTTTACCTTTCAGCAGATCATTGATAAACATCTGTATATGAACAAGAAACTATACTGAACACAAGTTGATTTAAAGGAAGCATGATACATTGAATAGATTTGAATTACAAACAATGTACATAAAGTCCAGAGTGGGTTGCTGAATATGAAAAGAGCACTATATATGCATGAAAATAAAAGAAATAGATCAGGAATTCTTCTGGGGATATTAGAAATGTGTTGGCTACAGATGAGTACTCTTGTGTGCTAATGATGCCATGTTACTGACAGTCCAGCAATTGCAACATACATTAGATTTCATGATATAATGGGGTATATGGATTTGAAGACTGATGTATAATTGATTAAAACATAGAGAAAACAGATATATGTGTGTGTGTGTGTATCATCACAGATTGCTTCCTACAGATGGGAAAAATGAAAGGATAAGTTTTAAGTTGTGCACATGTTGGTAAAAAGGCCATATGAAGTCTGTTGTATGGAATAATGTTTGTCAAAAGAATAAAGATGGCAGTGTGTAAGAATGTGTTTTTGCTCATATTTTTACATGGCAATAAGAACTGGCTGTGTCAGTGAATTAATGTAATGAGAATGGGATAAGATATGAGATAAAACAAGGATAGGGTCAAGAACAAATGAGCCTGGATGAACGTGGACTGAATAGAAAAAGGAGTGGTAAGTGCAAAAATATATTAAGAAGTTTTGATCAAATAAAAATGGGGATCAAATTGCAAAATTTGAAGGAAGAGTGAATTGGTTGAGAGGAAGGGGAAGACCAAGAAAACTGTGGCTGAACTGAGTTGATGAGACTGTGACAGAGAGATGAGAAGTTTAGAGAACAAGAAACAATGTACAGAGTGGTATGTATCATGAAGCAAAGATCTGAAAAGAGAGAAAGCCATGGTGAAACATGTCAGTGTTGGTCTATATTGGCTTTAATTCTGTTTCCTTTTTTTCATATATTTTTAGTTTTTTAAAACTTAACGATTCCTTATTCCCTTCCTGGGAATAAGTGAATAATGTTGCTTATCTGAGACGGAACAATATGAAGGTTATGCACAATATATAGGTCAGTGCCTGCATTTGCATGTCATGTTAAGCTGTTCAGGAACATTTCTGTGTGTATGTGTACATGTGTGGGCATATGTGTGTCAAAATCATCAAGATGGTAGCCACAAGACTGAAGCCCACCTCTATTTTATATCTGTCAAATGAACTATACAGTACATATTTTAGAAAGGCAGAGCTTTGATTATGTGGTCACAATTGCCATTATTTTACCACCATCATCCAATTCCTGTGAAGCTTTTATGTATTATTAAAGGCCATGCATTTGCTACCATGTTGTCATTATTTAGTTCTTTAAGGAGGTGGCAATTTACTTTTCTATTTGGATTCAAAACAGTGCCATTTTGGAGGTCCAAATAAGGATAATACAGTAAACTGCAAATCTCAGTTGAAGAACTACTTTAAAGGTAGGGTACTTGGACCACTTCCAGAATACTTCCAACATGGTAGTGCATGCACATCCATTAATTGAATTTCACAATTTAGAATGTTTTATAATCACAAACCTTCTTTTCTTGGTTAAAAAAACAGACTCAGACACATATTTCTACATAATTTTTGCTACTGTACTTGAAGAGTAACGTGTCCTTTAGTCTATTATACAGTATTTGAATTCACACACAAAAGAATCTGCAGGGTTTTTTTCAAGCACCTTTCATTGACCTTTCTGGTGGCTTAAGAAACTAGTGATTTAAAAAGAATGAGGAGACATTTAAGTGGAGCTTGCTGCTGGTCTGAGGAAAGAGAAAGTGAAGCTCTAATTTCAGTTCAATAGTTAAGGAAATACAGCTTTGGAGGAATGGGAGAGAAAGCCTTCTGCATGTATGACAGAAGACAGAGAATTAAAAGAGTTCCAGATGAAGCATCTGTCCCTCAATATGGCTTCCCTTCAGGGCTGCTGAGTTGTGTTCTGGTGATCACAGCACTTTTTGCTTTTTTTCACCATCTGGAGGTGTCAGCTCCAGAAGTTTAATTTTGAGTATGCATTGACACAATTCAAGAGGAACATGTTGCTTTCTTATATAACAGTAATCCTTTGAAAAAGAGGCAAGGGTTTCATCTTAGAAAGGATGCTCCACAGGGTTCTTGGGAAAAAGATCAAGCCGCTTCAGGAAAACATGGAGGAGCAACCAGTGGGTGGGGAAGAGGTTTGAAGGCTGCTTGCACAGTCAAAGTTCAGACCCTTGTATGCCGGCAGGTGCGCGCAGGGCCTGGGGCTGAAGCAGCTGCAGAAGTCGATGGTGAGTCTTCATCAATTGTATCTCCCTGCTCTTCCTTATGAAGGCCAAGGTTGATATGAGTCTGCAGAGCTGCAGGGGTCAGCCATTCCTTAGGGAGGCAGCTTTGCAAGAAGGGAATACAGGAGCTAAAGTAGGCCAGGCGGTTCACCCAACGTGGGATTTCTTTCCCACACAGGATCTGAGAAATGATAAACACACACATACAAAACAGTCATTGTTTTACTGGCAGAGAATTTGCTACTGCCTCCTTGTCTCCTTTTCCCCTGGCAGGAGAAAAGAAGCATAGGGGAAATAGAATCAAGAAAAAAGTCAAATAAACTTCGCTAATTTATAGGTGGATAGATAGCAAGACAACCTTTCAACATGAGCCAGCACACCTTAATGTGTACTTAATCAGTTTACAGAAGAACCTTGAGAGTTAAAAACTACTCATATCATTGATATGTCCATACTACCATTTTTCATCTTAATACAGAGCTTCGCAACAAAGTTTAAAAAACAGGCATCTGGACTGGATTTTTCTCAAGTCAAAGACGTTTCGCCTTTAATCCAAAAG
>JANHZU010002658.1:87657-100427 GCA_032468055.1 Acrochordus granulatus | reverse complement strand
ACCAACAAGAAAAATAAATGAATCATCAAACAAATCAATCCACAGTTCTCACTTGAAGTACAAGTAACCAGGCTCAAATTATCTAACTTTGGACACACTATGTGAAGACCCATGTCTGTGGAAAAAACTCTGATGCTGGGAAAGATCAAAGGAAAGAGACAAAGGCAACCAGCCAGGTGGAGGGACTCAGTTATAGTGGTTATTGCTGCACCATTGGAAAATCTGAAATACCTGGTTAGGGACAGATAATCATGGGGAAAATCTCTCTGTGCAGTTGATAGGAGATGAAAACAACTTGATGGCCCATAATCAATCAATTCAAGACAGAATCTTGAAAGTCAATTTTGTTTTCCTTTCCCTCCCTCTTATAAAAAAGAGAGTCAAGGGGGAAGGAGGAGTACTTCAAGTTTCTTTCTAAAGTTTTCTTCCTTTCTCTGCCTCAGTTCATATTTGCTAATTACTGCATTAATTCTGCAAGGTCATTTTTGTGCTTCCCCATAAATATTTTGACAGGACTTAACAAGCCTTGGTTAATCTTAAAAAGCTAAAAAAGAATCAGGCTTGTTTAGCATTAGAATGAAAGACCACCAGGAAAATCCAGGGTTATAAAATAAATCGGGAAGTAATTAAAAACATTTTTAGGAGAAAACAGTTACAAACCACATTTCTATTGCTTCCAAATATATATATATATATATTCAACGGGGCTTACTTTTGCGTAGAAAAATG
Source organism: Acrochordus granulatus (assembly GCA_032468055.1). NCBI lineage: Eukaryota > Metazoa > Chordata > Lepidosauria > Squamata > Acrochordidae > Acrochordus > Acrochordus granulatus. Next base: position 99,698 of record JANHZU010002658.1, on the reverse strand, counting down.
TAGTTCTTTGTTGTGATCAACTCTCCTCAGAAAATGATTGAATTGACTATTTCTAAACCCAGGAGTTCAGTATGTAGAATTAATCAAATTATTCATAAAGCCTCATCAAGTATTTGCTTGGCTTTTGTAATTTTCTATGTACCTTAAGTTGGCTGAAAGAGTTCTTCACATTTGTATCTTTAAAAAAAATACTAAACCAACAATGAAAACATTGCAATAACTTGAGATGATTAGAAAACAGAATTAATAAAGAGTCACATAAAATATCAGCTTGGATATCTTGAGAAAATTATTCTTTTATGCTTAGGCAATATCTGAGTGCCTCAATATTAAAGAATAATTTAATTAATTCCTCATGTTTATGTAATGAAAAAATCTGAAGGACTAAAAAAAGAAAATTTCTTTTTATTTATGATTTTTTCCCCTCTAAGCACCAGCCCTGCCCTTTGGGACAAACTAATAATAAATCTATTTATAATACATGTATGTGTTATGTATTCTAACATGCCTAATGTTCACATTGGATTGGGATATAATACAAATATTGCAAAGTAAATAATAGACCAGTTTTCTTTTAATAACAGTGTTACTGTTTTATGCAACATGTTTACAGGATTTATTGAATGTGTCCATTTTAGGGGCTTGCACAGTATAGTATATTTATGTATGTCGTATTTATTATTGAATTTGTAATGCAACTTTCTCATTTATTCCAATATGCAAGTTTTCTTACAGCCACAAAAATAGAATAAGAAAATGGTAAAATTAATGCTATTAATTTTAGAATGAAAACTGGAATCGATCTTCAAAGAATTACAATTGGCAAGATGAAAATAAAATAGATGTTTTTGTTTAATCTTGTTCCTAAATCCTGAGGAGGCCAAAGACAGCTTCCCAAGGTGTGGTTCCTGGACCTGGGAATAACAGAAGAAATGATTCTCTCCCGTGTATCCAATACAGGTAGGCAACATTCACAACATTTCAAAAGTGATTTGCCAATGCCTTCTTCTTAGGGCTGAGAGACAGGGACTGGCCCAAAGTCTCCCCGCTGGATTTCACGCAGGACTAAACTCAGAGTCTCCCAGTTTCTAACCTAATACCTTTAACCATTACACCAAACTTACTCTTTCTATTGAGCTTAGTGGAAATTAAATTTGTATAGACAAGAATAATAATGCTCCAATGAATTTTGCTTATGTGACACTGGGTAATCATTTTCTGCGGTTTCATATTGTTGAGAACAATGAAGAACTAAACAGACTCTCCTCAAACAGTATTAGCTAAAACCCCAAAGGCCAAGAAATAATCTTTCAAGATTAGAAATAGGAGCAGACTCACTGGAAAGAAGCATCTCCAAGTCCTTTTATAGGCCAAGAATCTCAAAAGGAATACTTCAGTCCATGCTAAAGTTCAGAAGAACCACAATGCTTCTGACATTAGTCATCAACAAAGGTGGGCTAAGTCTGTTGTGATACCAAAATTGATCCTCATCCCTGGAATGCTATAAATTCTTCACTGCATATCTGCCAGGTTGAACAGAATTTCAAAACTGAGATTTGAAAATAATTACAAATGAGAGTGAAACTATGAAAATAATTCTTCATTATAATTATTGGGAACAAGATCTGACCGCAGATACGTGCAACATTTCCAAAGGGTGGTTTTTATCAGCCTTCATTTTTCTTGATCATTTTTAACAGGGATAATCATGCATGGACTCATTGCACACTTCATTATTTGTAGCAGAATGAAGAAACGAACTGGAGAACCCTTGGGAATGTGCGTAAGGGGGTTTGATGGCTTCTGAAGTGTCTCAAATATTGCAGTGATTTGATTGGTGAGGTATGCTGCCCCAATTAAATAAACCTTAGTGCCTCGATGGAAATACTTTCGAAAAAGTGCTGCTGATTTGGCTGAAGATACAAATATGAAGTCCCAGTGAGAAATTCAGCTGGAGAACAACTGTGAAAACTGCATGTTCTTGCACACTGTTTTGTCTTGTTTAACTTTGGTATTCCCTGTCCCCTATTCAACACCCCCTGCCCCCACTATCTTTGTGGCAGCCAATCAAGCCAGGAATTATGGAGGTTGCATAAGGGGGTGCAATGGAGGAAGCCTGGAAGGAGATTGCAAAGGGAAATGCTTCTCTTTGATCATATATTAAAAGCAGAAAAATATTACACATTGCATGTTCTGCAGGCTATCTATGTACCTTTCAATCTTCTTTTCAATGTTCTCATCCTGATTTATGTAAATGATTCTTCTACGTTTTGAACTTAATTAATTAGAAAAATTGTGTTACACAAGGAAGGCATATAATTTTTTTTACAAAAGAGCCAGATTTTTTAATCCAATAACATTAGGGAAAGATGTCAACCTGAACTATGGAACATCAGTTAGGCTACATGGACCTGAACACACACAAAAAATCAAGGATCTAATTTAGTACAGGCAGTCCTCAGCATTTTTGAGGATGGTTTACCAACTGTTTGAAATTACAATAGCACTGAAAAAGTGGTTTACAACTGGTCCTCGTACTTATGACCGTCACAGCATCCCCACAGCACATGATCAAAATTCGGGCTCGGCAACTAGCACATATTTACAATGGTTGCAGAATCCCAAGTTCATGTGATTGCCATTTGTATCTTCTCAGCTGGTTTCCAACAAGCAAAGTCAATGGGCAGAGCCGGATTCACTTAACAACTGTGTGATGCCCTTAATAACTGCAGTGATTTTCTTAGCCACTGTGGCAAAAAAGACTGTAAAATCAGACATGACTTACTTAACAACTGTCTTGCTTACTGATGGAAATTCTAATCCCAATTATTATTGTAAGTTGAGGACTACCTGTATGGAGTCAATGTCAAATCATGGCCAGACTTTCTGGCTAACACTGGAAAATTCTAGGTTCAAATCTTTACTTTAGCATTCATTGGATAATCTTGGACCATCCTCTAGGGAGATAAAAAAATCAAATACAGTGGAGAGGCAAAAGAACCTCTGCCAACTATTGCTCCTTAATAAAAGTTAAGATATAAAAATAAAAGTAGTCTGAACATATCCAAACATAAAGCCACTGAGTTTTGTTGCATTACTGTTATTTCTCCACAAAACAAAGTAAAACTTAATATGCCCCCCCCTCTTAGCAAATTTAAATGTCCTTAAATTATACCCTATGGAGTTCTTGTGCTTTTAATAACTAGCCTCTTAAAGACAGCAGCAAGAGACAACTTTTAGTGGTGCTCCGAAAAACGTCTCCCTTCCTCATTTTCTGGGCTTGGCATCCTGCGAGAAAAACTTAGCCACACCTGCACAGGAGCAAAGAGATGACCTTGAAGAAAATATGCAATGACTATTAGTAAAAACGTAAGTTTAACAAGAAAGCATGAACAAGTAAAGAAAATTGGGTTATACCAAGCCCTTTGGGGTAAGTGGGAAGAAAGGAGAAATGTGCCAAGATTCTCTTATTACAGATTTTATCTACAAAGCGGTGTTGCTCAACTCTGACAACTTTAGGATGTGTTGACTTCAAGTCCCAGAATTTCCCAGTCAACAGGAAATTTTGGGAGTTAGAGTCCATATATCTTAAGTTGCCAAGGTTGAAAAACACTTCAGCAGAATTTAGTACTTCTAGCTGGGTCCATTTCCTGACCTGGCTTAGCTCGCAGAGCTGATATCGCCCTGCCTATCAGCTTCTAACATTTTTGGCCAAAGTGCAGGCCGCGATGTATGAGCGTCCACTCTATTTACAAGAAGATGCGTGTAAAAAAGAAGTAGGATTTTGATCATGCTGTGTCAGCCATCATCTTGATTTTTTTTTGAAGGACCCCATCACCAACTGACGGAAACCAAAAGAAGAATGCAAGAACATCTCTAAAAACAACCAAAATACCAAACAAAGTAATTAGAAATAGCAGTTGTTAAAGCTGGCATTTTTTTTCCTGTTAAAGCCAAGAAACTAATATTGTTATAGTGCTGTCATTTGGAATCAATGGTGGTAGCAGTGTGATGAAATAGTAAACTTCATTCACATGGGTGGTCAATATTAAAAGAAATCTGAATTAAGAGAGCAATATTTTCCAGCAGGGTTGTCACCATATGTGTTTAAGGTGGAGAAAACAAAGGACTTTATTGCTTTTCTGTTGCTGTATCCCAACTGTGAAATTGTTTGTTGGCAAACGTGTTTTCTCGACACCTAATTTTATTCAGATCCCAGGGGAAAATTATTGCTGAAACTTTAGGACTGTTTTAAATTGTGTTGTTATCAACTTTGATCTGTTGAATCTACTGTTGGGACTCATTTTTATACTGCATTTTTATTTCGTTTTATGGTTAGATTGTAATGTTTCATTTTGATGACTTATCCTGAAATTTATGTGACTAAAAGATGAAGCGAGAGAGATCCAGTTACCAGGAGGAAAGGGAATTTTTTTTTAAAAAGTCAAAATAGGGATTATGATCATATAAACAGAAACCCATCTCTTTTTTATGAGCACGAATGCCCCACACATTTACCAGGGGGTGGGACTTCAATTGAATGATTGCAACTGCTCCCTTGACTTTTTTGACAACTCATTCTCCCATTAATTTTAAATTTCATGTAGTTACATTTATAAGCTGCCCAATTCCACAATGACTCTGAAATTCAACTTAATACAAATCTGAAGCTTTTAAAAAAAATCAGTTTGCATTTTAATTGCTTAACTGCGGCTCTAAGGTGTTTATGGCTATTGAGTTTGGAGGTATCCGGGGTTATGTTTTATTAATTCTGCTTTTGATCTGAAAGATTGGATATGGCTTACTATTCCATCATTGTTTTCTAAGCACTTTATGTGCTGAATAGAGGCTTAGAAAGGGTTATTATTACGTTCATTTTATAAAACTGATCACAAACGTTACTGATTGTCACAAAGAACCGGGGAGCCAATGTGGGTTTTCATTTTGGAAGTTAGATTTTACCTACCGTCTGGGGCAAAAATCGCCAAGGAACCTTGGGCAATCTTTCTTGGTCTAAGCTACCTACAATTGGTGGGGCCGCTCAGAATAAAAAGAAGTATTTCTTTACACATTACAAAGTTCAAATATAGAATTTGCTGCCATTACTGCTCCCAATGCAAATTAAATTTTAAAAACTGGAATAGGCAAATTACACTATCGAAGTGCCACTCATGGAAGGGGAGTTCAAGAGGTCAGCGGAATCGTGGCATCACAATGCAGGCCCCTCTCTTATCTACATGTGTCATGATGTTGCAAAGATGTCCCAAAGTGGCAGAGATTATAACCCTGCTATTGCTCCTCACCTTGATGGCTGTAGATCTCTTGAATCATAGAGGAGACACTGTGGGAAACCTCTTAGCTTCTTCCTGTCCTTATTTGCATGCCTCCTGTGTGCATTTTAGTTGGCCACTGGGACACCCAGGATGCAGGACTTGTTAGGCTGTTTGTTTGGGTCAGCAAGGCTCTTAGGTTTCTCATGAAAAATGAGAAAAAGAATTAAAACCAGAGCTCCATGGAGGAAAAGCAAGATGCAAAAGTGAGAAAGAAGCACGATTTACATTTTGCTGTACATTTTAGAAAAGCTTCTATTCAGGATGCAGCAGTTAATCCTTTTTTCAAAAATAAGGGCAAAATCTGAAACTCTTTCTTCAGAAACGTTGCCTCTTGCAGCGTGAAAGAAAATCCATCATTCAGTGAAGAGTGGCCAGACAAGTGAACTCTGACCTTTGCGCATTTCTTTCAATCTTTAGCTGGCTTTGTGGGCTGTACCCACAATAGCTTATGATAGATGAGAGGAAATCAGCCCCAAAACCTACTAAAAACATTTGGTGCAAGAAAGATCTCTGCCCAGCTATTCTCATGTTACTCCATCAGAAAAACCCTACTTTCAGCAAAGGAAAATAACTGATGTGAACAAAGGTTAACCAAACAATAGTTTCCAGTCCATTTATATATTCACTGCTCTCAGAAGTTACTGAGAGAGGCCTCCATTCACACATCATAAAATCTGCTTCAGAAGAATAGGCCATTTACAAAATTGAGAACTGATTGCTTTTAAATTCTTAAATCTTGAGGACAAGAATAATTTCAAGAGCCCTTCCAGCTTTCTGTTGATCTTATAGGAGGAGAATCGTATAACTCTGTGGTAGCTAAAAATCAAGATCCGGGTAACACCTTTTCCAACTAACACATTTTATCCAAAGGCTTAAGCTTTTATGACTACAACTTGCCACATCAGATGCCTGGAGTGGCTAAAATTATACATCTGATGAAGTGAACCACAGTTGACAAAAGTCTTTGGAGAAAATATATGAATTGGAAAAGGTGTTACTAGAATCCTTTGAATTTTTGGCCCTTTTCTGTTGCTACTTCTTGATTCCAGGAACCTCAGGTTGGTTTGCTAGTAATAGACAAGGAACAATCTCACCATCTCCCTCACCCAAATGTCAGGAGAGGCTGCAATCTGGAAGCAGCTGTTTCAGGGGGAAAAGGGGTCTCCCATATAGTTTATATTTCAAGGATTAGAAGCCCGAGGAATGCTCATTCCTTTCCCACCACCCACAACTCCTCAATTTCTCTTGCTTACTGTCTTTCACTCCCTCCCTCCTTCCTTTCCATTAAACAACCTGAAAACAGGTCAGTCATGCCTGCCAACATCACGGAGATGACAAATTCTTCTTGGTCAAGAATGACTGCCGAGCGCGGTCATACACACTTCCCTTGCTAATCTTTTCTCATGTTTTTATTCATCAAGGAACAGCACAGTGCAAAAAGACAAGCAAAAGGAATCATATATTTGATGGGTGTTCTTTCAGCCAGGTAATTACAGTCAAGTAATTGACTGTGAGATGTGAGATATCACGTGTGCCCAGAAAGTGTGTGTCTGTGTCTGTGTGTGTCTATTTTGGAAAATCCCCCACTGATTCGTGGTACAGTCAAAACATTTAGTTTTTGTTACAGTGTGTTTAATTACTTTGTGGAAATGACCTTCCAAGACTTTTTCTATAACTTTCCCATTTTGATTGGTAGAGATCCATATGTTGTAATTCACACTGTGCAAACTCGCTTCCAATTGCCTGTCTTAATGCATTCAAAACAGCTTCCTCTTTCACATATAAACCCGCCTGAGGGAATTTCTGTTTCATGCACAAGAACAAATGTTATTTCCCTCCAAGTTGTCCTAAGGGGGAAGGCAAAGAAGTAGAGATCAAGTTACCAAAAAATAGGATAATGAAATCATAATGCAAAACCAGGATTTAAATACTTACTAGGACACAAGTCTGTAAAGATGGAGATTGCGTTGCAACATTGCCACATGCTTGGCATCATTTTGATGCAATTTTGGTTTCCTGCAGATGCCTATGTTGATGAATAATGGTTATTCTCAAGATGTTTTAGAATTTCTCCCAATACTCATTTGTTGTTTAAGATGACCTGGAATGTCTTACTTGCTTTTTTCTACTGTTCCTTTCTCCATTTCAAGTTTCCTGTGAGCTTCAACTAGAACTTCCCCTTTAACTACAAAAGCTGAGAAGACTGTAGTCTGTGATTGTACAATTAAACACAAAACCTCATTTGCACCCTAGAACATTTATTTATTAAATTTATGTGCTACCTATCTCATTATCCAAATGACTCTGGGGATTTACAATAAAAACAAAAATATTGTGGCTGAGTTTGCAAGAATGCTTCACATGACCACTGAATCATTTTCTCGATTTGCACCCATACTGCCTCCATATGTAGAGTTCTCTGATCAACTTTTTTCTTAGATTGAAATTTCTTAGATTTTCATAGGTTGCTTGGATGATCAGAAGAAGTCCAGTTGCCATGACTCAACCTCCAGACAACTCCACCTGGATGAACTGAGAAATCTTCACCTCCATATTGCCACACATTTTGGAGAAAAAACCCTGAAGTTGATGCAGGAATATGAAAAGACAGCAAAAAAGGAGAAGGCAGGCATTTATATCCTAATGACTCTCTGCCTATAGCCAACCCCAAATTGTTCACCACACTGGTCTATTCAGGTTAGGTGAGGAATGAATCTACCTTGGAAGGCATATGTGGAGTTCCCTGACCAACCTTTTTCTTAGACTTGAGAAGCTGCTTAGATGAGTAGCCAAAAGTTTCTCAGAGAAAAAGAAATCTAGATGCCTTGACAAAACCTCCAGATAATCTTACGATATTCCCTATTAGTCTCTTCTTTTGCAAGCTAATTTAGTCAACTCCTTTAATCATTCACATGGGATTTAAGATCACATTGGCTTTTTTAGCTGTTGCAGTACTTTGCTTGCTCATGTTCCACAGGTAGTCCATAAATATTACAAGTACTCCCAGGGGCATCCTAAGGGTATCTCAGAGGGACATGATTCCAAAAAGTCAGGATGTTGCGTTCACTTGGAGAGTTGCATTTGGCATATTGATATTTGGCTCCCTTCTACAGACACCCAATTGTTACTGCCAAACCAGATCTCCCAGTTCTCTCTTTATGCTTTGTTTTTTATTCCACTTTTATTATTTATAATTAATTCAAGGTGGCAAATGTACATAATACTCCATCCTCCTCCTGTTTTCACTACAACAATGACTACAACAATTCACTGTGAGGTGAATTCAGCTGAGAGAAGGTGAATTTTATTTTTCTTACCTTGATGCAGAGCCTTGCATCTATAATAACTGTATGGGTTTTATATGTAGGTATGTTTACACTGTACATGACATGTGTTGTGAGATGGGTGGTTGTACAAATATGATAAAGAAATAAAGAAATAGAGACCATGAAACTTTTGACCTGCTTAAATTTCAACTCTAATGGTCAGTCAGATGCAAAATGGAATATGATTGGCTTTCTTGCTTATGCAAAATAAAAATATATAATGGAAGTTAACATTTAATTCAAAGATGAGTCTTTTTGAAGAAAGAAAAAGAGTCCCACTGAGTACAAGCTGCCTTTTTGGGAGCAAGATTCACCCTAGGAGCATGTGCTGCCATCAGAGTTGGCTTATGTCAGCAAATGTGTCAGCTTAGACAAACACTTGAGGCCACTTGAGCTGTTAACCTCTGAGGCAGCAGGGCAAAATCACATTCAGCCAGGTCCTCAATCATAAATTTACCCCTGAGAAAAACTTCCTGGTGACCTGTGTCAGTGCAGTGCATTTAGGTAACTCCACATGAGTTGGTCTTCTGGGTGGCATCTGAGAAGAAAGGGGCAGAAGAGAGCCAGAACTTCTTCAACAGGATTCTGGGGAGAGCCAGAACTTCTTCAACAGGATTTTGCACAGCTGTTCACCATACTCTGGTCAAAGGATCCTGGGGTCCATATGGCACTTTTCATCGCTCTTTAGATGCAAAAAGCAGTGGAGAGATTTATTTTTCATTAGATTGGACCTTTTTGGCAAACAGGCCCAGAGACTTGGACAGATGCATAATTTAATTTCCTGGTGTTTATTTCTGTATTTTTGCATTGTGCCAGAAAGAGTGAAATGAACATGCATGAAATCTGTTAGCAGCACACATTCAAGGGTTAAATAAATCTCAAAGACATCAGGGTTAGGCAGAGCAGCGCACTGTTACTCAGTAAGGTACAATCAAGAGTATCTCATGGCTACTGAATGGATTGCTAATATCTCAGCTGTGGCATCTTTGATCCTTTGAGCTGCTATCCTTCCAGCAATTTACAGTCTACTACCTGCGTATTGTCTCCTCCAAATATTTTCTCCTTTAATTTTTCCATGGCGGAAAATTTTTTTTGTTTTGTCAAGGCATCTAGATTTCTTTTTCTCTGAGAAACTTTTGGCTACTCATCTGAGCATTCCACCTCTTTCATGAAAATCTTTCTCCAACTTTCTGTTTTTAAAATGTATTCTGAAATTCTAAAAAATGTATTCTGAAATTCTAAATGCAGGATATCTCTGGGCATCAGTGGGAAAATTGCTTTTGAATATCAACCATTATCATAAATATAGTCCTTGAATTATGACCAGTCACTTAATTTTGCCTGTTTATGTGTGTCACATATTTTGATTGCACCATCAAGAGCATCATCTTGAGTTTTTTTGCTCATATCCTGCAAACACCCCTGACTATATTACACTGTAATAGACAGTAGTAGACTGTGAGCACTTTCAAACAGTCCTCTTTACTGGCTACCTTGCTTCCAGATGATCAAATATTTTAGAAAACAATAAACTACACAGGAAACTAACATAATAATAGGAGACCCAGCTTGGTGCAGTGGTTACGACATCAGGCTAGAAACTGGGTGACCATGAGTTCTAATGAAGAATTTGTGATATCTCAATGAAAACCATATGACTTATCCCATGTTGAGAAGCAAATAAAAAAGAACAGGGTTTATCTCACCATCACAATTCATATTCCAACATTTTTTGGTCATGGCAGTTTGTACCAGTGTCTAAGCATGGATATTATGTGCAACTTTTTATTTTTAATTGTGTGAACATTATTATTTTCAGTATTATTGTGTTCCTGGTTGCTGGCCCCAATCTCCAGCTGTATTATTTGCTGTTTTAAATCCAAATGAAAGAATCCTGAAAGCCTGAAATCAAATCAGTACATTCTAAACCAATATATCATGGGAAAAGTGCTGCCAGAATTATGACCACCAATGCTGCTTGCAATTTGCATGAACATTTCATCCTTTATTATGGATTAGAACAGCTTTTAGAGAAAAAGACAATTGACTGTAAACTTGCCTTTGAAAAGTCGATGTTCTGGGCTCCTCTGGAGACAGCATCTCCTTAAATACAAGCACTCTCCCTTAACCGATTTCAAGACCACATTCCTTGTTTGCTTCTTCTTTCAGGCTCTGAATAGTAGCTCAGATTACAGGAAGTTCTCAGAGCATTATGGACCTTGCTTTCTATTTCAAGAAGGCTAACAAGTTGCAGTGTTCTGATTTCCATCTTAGATGAATCTGACACAGTCCCCAAAGCATAAAATTCAACCTTGTTTAGGCCTCGGAATTAGCACCTTAATTTTAGTAATCTGTTTTACATGGAAATCAGAATGTTGGCAGTCAAGTCCTGTGCAATCGGTAAGACTTACTTTGAGGGGCTAGTGTAGCTCACCTTTCAACTGTTAACCAGCTTGACCTTCGTCTAACCCGTGACTTGATAAATAGACATCAGAAGGTGTTAAATTCTAACTTCATTCCTTTGAAGTTAGCGTGTTTCCTTAGAGGGATGGGCACACTGGAACAAAAACAAAACAAACTAAAAAGGCACAGAAGAAAGCAGATTCAGATACTTCTGCAAAAATTTATAGGTCAGCTCAAGAGTTTCCCATGCCACCTCTTCAAATTGACATCAAAATCTTCATCTCTCACATATTGTGGATTCAATGTGGATGTCTACGTTGAACGTACCATTTCCCCCTTACTCAAGTAAGAGTTCATCTGTTTATCCTGTTTAGTTGCTAATCGTGGGGGGGAATGGAAGGAGCAGGAAAACTGAAACAAAAATTGCCACCCACTTCCATGTCTATGTTGCCAGCCATGGGCATCTGCCAAGGAGCAAATGACGTTGTGAACATCATACTATGAGGCACTGTCTCTCCTCAGTTGTTTCTACCTGTCCAATCCAGGCAGGAGTGCCAGTGGAGCCTAGAAGACATGGCTTTTCTGCCATAGCACCTGCCTAATGGAACACTCTCCTTCAGGATGGCCCCAACCTTGCTAGCCTTTCATAAGGCCCTTTTTCTTGGCTTTTATGTATTTTGGTTTTGTACTTTGGATGGAAATCAGTTTTTAACTTTATTTTAATTCTGTGTGCTGCCCAGAGTCACTTGTTAAGATGGGTGGCCATACAAACTGAATAAATAAATTATGCAAATTATGGAAATGGAATCATCGACAAGTGCCGGATAGACCCGGTGCGTAAATTCTCCTGGATTCACGACTCCTACTTGAAGAGCAGGTAGCGAGCGCGGCCAGGAGAGCCTTCGCACAGCTTTGTGTTGTGCGCCAGTTACGCCCCTTCCTGGACCAGGAGTCCCTGCACTCGGTCACTTGTGCCCTT
>JANHZU010002658.1:53854-65082 GCA_032468055.1 Acrochordus granulatus | reverse complement strand
AAAGAGCAATCAGGTTTGATTTGCTGTAGGATTGACTGGTTTGATCTCCTTGCCGTCCAAGGGACCCTCAAGAGTCTAAGACCAGAAGATGGGTGAGTTCCAGTCCCACCTTGGCATGAAAGTCAGGTAGGTGACTGTGGACCAGTCACTTTCTCTCAGACCAACCCACCTCACAAAATTGTTGTTGTGGGGAAAATAGGAGGAAGAATGGGTATTATGTATGTTTGCCACTTTCAGTTATTTATAAAAGTAATAAAGGTGGGAGATAAATAAGTAACTTTAGGCTAGGGCCAACAAGTATAAAGCTCCACTAAGTTATGTGTGCCAATTGCACAGTTTCTCAAGGATTTTTGAAGCAAAATGTCATCAAAGTCCACCAAACACAGAAGAACATGCACACATTATAAAAGTAGTCCAGAAACCACACCCTGGCCCTAATCCCCTAATGTATTTTAGAATATACTTTAAACAATTGCATTAATATGCAGTTAACCTACTTAATGAATTAAATCCATTATCTGATTTACACACACCCCTGAAACATAAACTAAGCAAATGGATTGCATTTGCAGAGCACCCTAAGGTATGTAAAAAAGATCCACCTAACGAAAATTAACAGTAACAAACTTATCACTTTGGGAAAATACTGCTGCTATATCACTAATGGATTTCATTAACCATATTATATATTCCTAACAAATAAGTAAATGTATTGATGTTGGGGATTCAGTTCCACATGTTACGCAAGGTTGCTATGAATGATGTTGCAGCCAGTCCTGGCTTATACAAGAGTTACACAAGACTTATATTTGTAAATTACTAGCACTGTTACATTTTTTAAGTAGATGCTAAAAATGTAGTCTGCGAAAAGGCCCTAGAAACAGACTTCAGTCATATAAACAGAGGAGCAGGCTGTATTAACGTATTTGATTTATTGGTTTACTTAAATTTATTGGCTGTCCAACTCCAGCGGAATCTGGGCATACAAAAAACTAGAAAGAAGTAAAAACAGCTAAAAACATTAAATCAAACATACAGCCCTATATGTTTGATCTACTAAATAGCACAGCAGACCTACCTTTATTTCTTCCTCCTTGAAGTTGTGGTGAGATGCTGGGACAAGCCCAGTGACAACAGAGCCCCTGCTGCTACTGCTCCCCTGAGATGACAAGGAGAAAGAAATAGGAGGAAGGTCTACAAAGGCTGGCAGCAGTGGAACACAGTGGCTTCCGCATCTCAGCCATGCTATTCAGAGTCACCAAAAGGACAGAAGTGAGGAAGAGAGATAGGTGGGACATTTTGATTGCCAAAAACTCAAATTTTGGATCATGAAACCCCAGAGATGCTGCAATTGTGGTTAAATATGAGGACCAGTCATACATCCATTTTTTTCAGTACCACTGCAACTTTGAATGGTTGCAGAAGAAATGGTTGTTTGCCACTGCCTGGAATAAAAATGTAATGAAAGTCTTTGTCTGGATTACATCCCTATGAATCTGTCTCTGGATCTTACAGAGCCTCTTTGATTCTCTGAGGAACTCTGGGAAATGAAGCATCAGAAGAGTACAGCTAAAGCACAGCTAGAGAACAAAAACCATATTGCATCAAACATGAGTCAAAATCTTTTATTGAGATTTTCCACATTGTGACAAGAGCAACAAAGCATATTTTCCTGCTGTATCATCTCATTTAATTTCCAGACCAGAATATAGTACTGAGACAGCATTGATCACATTTGCAAATGATCTAGGGAAGGATCAGAATGGGGTGATCCTGGCCCTCCTTGAACTTTCAGTGGCTTTCAAAACCATCAATCACTAAATCCTTCTGAAGTGTCTCTGGGTTAAAGAATAGGAGGCATGATGTTGCAGAGCTTCTCTTCCTTCAGGTATGCTTCCAGATTGTTTTGCTAAAAGGGGAGGGGTCTAGCCCCAGACCCCACTTTGTGTGATCCTTCATAGCTCTCCACTCTCCATTCCTATTTAACATTTACATGAGTCTGTTGAGTGAAGTCATCCATCAATTTGAGGTCATGTATCATCAGTATGCAGATGATATTCAGTTGTATATCTTGACCCCTTGCCAATCAAATTAAGTCACCAAGGTTCTTTCTCTGCCTGGCAGTTGTGAGGGTTCTGAAGAGGGAAGAGCAACCTTCAACCTTAGCAAGTTCAGTTCAATAGGGGTATTGAGGCCCCCTGAATTTGGGAGCTTCCATCTTTAGCTCTAGATGTGATTGCACTTCCCCAGGCCAAACTACTGTGATATTACATGGTCATCTTAAACTCTTGGCTTCTGCTCAAAGGACAGATGATAGCCATGGTCAGGAGAGCCTTTCCACAAATCCATTCTGTATACCAATTCTGCCCATTCCTGGACAGAAGATTCATGTCCCAGTCACCTCTGGTTGGTCTCTCACAATGTACCATACATAGGGCTGCCACTGAAGACTATCCAGAAAGAGGAGCTGGTCCAGAAGGCAACAGTGAAGTTAATTATACAGTATATAACTATACTGTAGGTGCACTACAGTACACTATGTAGCAAACTGCTGTGAGCTGTACTACCTCCTAATATATTTCCAGGTGCATTTCAAGGTGCTAGTCAACACCTATAAAGACATAAATGACATAAAGTCAGATTGCTTGCAGGACTACTTATCTCCAATCCATTCTATGAGATCCAACAGATTGGTTTGCACCAGGTCTCCTCCATAAGCCAATGTCATCTGGTGGGTTTTAAGAAGTGTGCTTCCTCTGTCATGGTGCCTACTCACTAAACATCGCAACAAAAGTTTAAAAAGCAGGCATCTGGATTGGATTTTTTTAAGTAGAAGACGTTTCACCTTTTATCCAAAAGGCTTTCTCAATTCTGAGAGTCTTCACAGACATACTCACTAAACAGTTTATCCATCAAGATTAGGATGGCCCTGATCCTGTTGGCCTTTTGCAAGCCTTAAAGACCTACCTTTTTCCATTGGCACAGGACCAGGATAGTGAATGAGTATCTGAAATGTACAGTATTTAATATGGAACGATTATGGGCTGGGCTTAGTTTTGTAATTTTTTGTTTGCACATTGTTTTTGTACCAATTTTATCCTATATTAATCATGCAAGGTCACAATTTACAAGTTGGGCAGCTGTATAAATTGATTAAATTAAATGTGGGAATTTTAAAAAAGTAGACAGGAGTTTGAACTAAACTACACTCCAGGTGGCCTCATTAGCTCTTACTTTTAGTAAAAAAAAAAAGAATGCTAGCCTAAAAGAAGTCTTCAAGGCAGCACAAGCAGGCACTCATTCTTAAATTCCAATGTCACTCCATTTGTTGTAAACTCTGTAGACAGTGCTCCTATTTACAGGAGATTATGCAAAACCTTATTATTAATAAAAAGTAATAAAATTAATTAATAAATTATAAAAAGCTTATTATATTATACTGTATATATATTAGATTATGCAAATGCTTATATAGCAATTGCATAAGTATAGTTTAAGGAACATTGGAATCTTTACAGTAGCATCCAGAGTAAAACAGGGATGCATACCATCACCACAATTATTCACCACCTACATGGACATATAAACGAGGAAGCCAAGTCCAAGAATGGAAATAATATCAACAAACTACTCATTGTAGACAATCAAGCATTGATAGCAAGTACAGTTAAGGAAGTGCAACAACATCTTAAGTCTATGAACCAAATGAAAGACAAGAATCAGTAAAGAGAAGACAGAAGTAATGGCAATCAGAAGAAAAAAAAGCATAGCTTAAATTTAGTAATAGAGGGAACAAGTATAAAACAAATACCAGAGTTCAAATACTTGAGAACAACATTCACTGAAGGTGGAAAAATGGACAAAGAGATTAACAGTAAAGCAGTAAGGCAGACTCCACTCCTGCAACATAAGGCAGTACTGATGAATATAAAGAAGCACCTCATACAAAGCATATTAACCCCTACCCTATGTTACCAATGCCAAACATGGACACTTACAACAAAACATAAATGAAAGTTAGTCACCGCAAAAATGAGATGTTTGAGGAAAGCCGCAGGAGTGACCAGAGGGGATAAAATCAGGAATGAGATCATAAGGGAAAGAATTGGAATAGAACCAATCTTAAACTACATACAAAGACAGCAAATAAAATGGTTTGATCACCTGAAGAGGATATTTTGGGAATCCATACCATACAAGACAGATACAAAAAGAGAAGGTCGAAGAGCACAGGGCAGACTCAGAAGAAGATGGAGAGACAACATCAGATAGACGACAACAGCATCAAATAACATTGGTTGAGCCTCTCAGAAATGAAGGAAGCAGAACGTTGTATCTCCCTTAACACTCAAAGTGGTAATAGAGGGAGAAAGAGGAGGAGGAGACAGTGCTCCAAAATATAATTTTTTCCTTGAAGGAAAACAGGAACTCCAGAAAAATGAGAAGTTTTGGCTGCTTAAGATGGACAGCTCCTAAAGCTACTAATCCAAGGATTTTATTCAGCAATTCTCTCTTTCTTTGTTTGTAAGTATTATTATTGTTTTGGTATTAAAAATAATGGAAAGAACAGTGAGAAAATGTAAAAGGGTTAAATGTGAATGAAACTGTCTGGATGCCCCTCCCACAAGACACAGCTTCAAATTGCAGGATGAAACCATTAAGTGTTTATGTTCCAGAACAATTTTAAGTCTTTGTAGCATGAGAAAAAGAAGAAATTCTCTCATTTCAAAACCAGCCACATTTGCATCACAGTAAATATATTTGAAATCAAAAAAACAGAATTACTCTGAATGCGGAAATTTTCCCCAGCTGCAAAGCATTCTTTGTGCTGGAAAAGTGTGTTCAAACTGGTAGAATCTTGTTAAACTTATAGTGCTCACAGGTCTACAGTGCTCACGGTCTACTAGTATTACTCAAATATTGTGTTAAGATTGTGGTAATCTTCCAGTTGCAATTTATTATTTGTTCCTCTGAGATATTTAATGGACTACAAAATGTTTACAAAATAGCTAGAATTTCTACACTGATAAAAACATTTTCAGGGGAAAGAGCACATGCTGATTGAGATCAAACATTGTGCAATAGTTAAGATGTTAGATTAAGACAGTAATGGTGAATCTATGACATGCATGTCAAAGGTAACTCACCATGACATTTTGGGTGACATGGCAGCATGGACCACCAGACCACAACTATTCTCGAAAGCACATCCCGTTCTCATGCAATCTTCTAAAATTCGTACTAGAACAGGGAATGCTTTTGCATGGTTTTTGGAGGCAGCAGAGGCCATGGAAGAGCATTCCCCAAAGCCACTTCAAGAAAGGCCTCATGCAACCTCAGGTAGGCTACAGGGGCCTGTCAACAGAAAGAGAACACCGCCCAAAAGTAAGTGATGTGTGGCAGATCCTGAGAAGTTCCAGGCTACAAGGGCAATCGTGCCTTCCTCAAGGCTTGTGGACCTTGAGAAATGACAAGAGGCAGCCTTTTTGAGTTACAGCAATGGGGCTAAGACTGAAGTTCAGGCCCAGGCCATTTCAGGCCCAATTTTACTGCTGCCATGAGTGCTGCTGTTCAGAGTGACCTAGATAAAAATACAGAATTGATTTTCTTTTGTTTGAAGCATTGTGTGTGTATGAAAGCCAAGTTAGGCATTTTCCAAATTTTTAACATGCTAAGCCCAAAAGGTTCACCATCGCTGGACTAGGACCAAGAAAACCATTGATTACCGAATTCCCTGCACATCTTTGGGCCAAATACTGTACTGTCTTTCACGATAACGACCATACGGGGTTGCTTTATAGGAAAAAATGGAGGACGGAATTCTATGTATGCTTCCTTGAGCTCCTCTAAGAAAGGTGAGGCATAAATCTAATAAATAACAATAAATATCCATCAAGCCCATAAATATATATCCTTTTTCATATATTAATCAGTTCCACCTCTCCAAAATATTTGTATTGCAGCATCTGGAACCTGGGAGTTTATTTCCTCTGGAAACAGAGCCTCACATAAGTGGTTCTATCCTCTTAAACACAAAGACCTTCACATGCTGAAGTGAGATTGGATTAACTTCTATTTTTGAAGAAAAGAAACCACCCCAAATCCATTTCCCAATGCAGATGCCAAATTACCCCCTTTCCCCAACTCTCTATAGAGGCTGTAAATCCCCACTCACTCTGGGGTGTTGATCCAGATGATGTCCAGGTGGCAGTAGTAAACACATTCTTTATCTTTATAGGTGTAGCAAGTACAGCGTTTGGCTCTGTGGTGGATCTTTCCCAGGCCAACCACGTTGTCCAGTCCCGAGATGGTAACTGAATTCAGCCTTCCAGATTCTGTGCTGGTTTCTTTGCTCTCTCCTTCTGAGAGCCTCAGAAGCCTCAGTCCAGTGCTGTTGCTGCTGCTGATACTGGGAAGCAACTGAGGGTGAGACGTGGATAGCGAGAAACCTGCAAATTGTAAGGGGGGGAGTGGGGTTGGGAAAAGCCAAATTAGAAGGGAGCAAAGCAATTGCATCCTGCAACAAAAACCTTAGTGCCACAACTTGAAAGTAAGTGGCATTGTGTTTAGATTTCTTTTTTCAACTTCTAGAGTTACAACTGTGACAAATCATCAGGCAATATTTAAACAGGAACCACTCAGATACCCCCTACCCTGAATTCACAGAAATGAATGAAAGCTGAAGAAGGGATCAAGAAACAGAAACATAAAATATAACGTTAAACAATAATGTAGGGGAAAATATCACAGCATTGCTAATAAAATAGTATTATTTGGACAAATTTAGCAAAACCTATTTTTCCCCAAACTGTCAGCATAAATAACAAAATGTAGAACAATAAAGGGAAACAACACCTTCGTTTATAATGGTTTACACACAAGGAAAAGAATGGCATCAAATGTGTTACTCTCAGACAGGTAGTCTAGAATTTGAAGGGGCATCCCATCTGCAAAGATTTCTATCAAAGCTGCTTCAAATATAGAAATGAAGCACAAAGAGATAGCTGATAAGAAAATGCCTTGAAAATGGCAATCCCTGCATTTTGAGCATCCTCTAAAAGAATGGTTTCAATAGAGATCCAATCCAGCCTGGTTCCACAAAAGCACAATCCTGTGTTTCGAACAGCATCCTGGAGTCTTTCAGAAGCAATTCAGCAGGCTCTCCTCTTCAGAACACCAACCCAGAATCCTGGGAGCAAACAAACCCCGCTGGAAAATGTTAGTATCATGTTTTCCTACCTTCAAAGTACTTTAGATAAATACCATCACAACACGCCTGCAAGGCCTGCCAGAGTCTCACCTCCAAATTCCACCCAAGACAGGGAGTCTGCTTTTACCATCTCTGGGCTGCAGGCTAGTTTTTATTCTAGGACTTTCAACTGCCAGTTTCACAGTCTGCCTATCCCCCATCATAGCCCCTAGTAAAAGGAATGGGATTCTCTTTTGTTCAGAATGAACAGAAAGAGTGCTACTGACAGTATACAATATCAGCAACTTTACACCTTTGAAGGAGCGGATCTTTCTCTTTCCCTTAATAGTATCTTTTTTCCCTTGATGTGCAGAATGGAACAAAGATTTCTGCATATTTTGTTTAAACAAGCATTAACAGCTGGAGATAAAAAATAACCTTAATAACGGTGGCTGCTAAAAAGCTTTCAAAAGCTTAATCAATGACTTTAAAAATGTGATTTTGGAAGTTAGAAGCTGTCTCTCCAGTGCAGCATCTTGCCTTTTTTATATGCTTCAGAAACAATAATCTTTACAATTATGTGTTGTTGTAAAGAAGCGTGTTGCTGTCTTCATTTATTCGGGACACCTCGATTTCTCAGAAGCCAAAACCACTTTATTTACACTTTATTAATTCACGTCTGGAATTGTCCTGAACGATTGCACTCCGACGCCCACTTTCCAAGCAGTAATCAACCAACCTCTGAGCCATCTAACCCAGGCCTGCGCTGAAAAACCAACCTTTCTTCAGCGCGGCTAACCTGTCATGAAAAGGATCAGAAATCAGCAGGCAAAAGAGGCATCTCTTCTTTCCCACACTCAATCGTTTATTTATTATTTATTTATTTTTCATTGCATTTTACCTGCGCTCGAGAGAAATATAAGTCCAACCAGTATTAAGAATCCTCGCTCCATGAAATCCAAATTGCAAGCTTCTCAACTTGCAGCAAATTCCGGGAGTAAGAAAAACTCGGGCAAGGAAACAAATCACAAATCCAAATTCGGCTGAGTGCCTATACGTGCCCAGGTCTCCTGAGCGCCTGGAATCTCGAAACACCGGGGGGTTCCTTCCTTCCACCTTTCCCTTTTTGCAAGCTAGTCCCCAAGAAGCAACCGGAACAAAGTCACCCCTTTCTCCATTCTTCGCCTCTTTTCTCGCTTCTTTCCCTCTTCTTCGGCAGCCTTCAATCCGACTCTAAACTGCAGTCTTGCTTTCCCGGACCAATAAAATAAACAGATCATTACACGCCGTCGAGCAACAAATCGTTTCCAAGCGAGATCGCAGGGCTACTATCGCTCCGTCTGTCTGGGCTGCCGCATCGCGCTTCCTCGGAACTTGACCCACGCTAGAAGCGAGGCAGGACTAGCCGGCACGCGCTGCTCCCACGCGGAGACCGCGGGACCAGCCAACTCCGGCCGAAAGCGAGACTCCGCGCGGCGAGCGCAATGCTTCAAAGGAGCGTTCGCCCTACAGTGGGCGGGACGGGGAACCCCTGGGAGAAGACGGGGCGCGGCTCCCCCATAGGTCCTGGTGCCGATTGGTTGCGCCTCAACCCGATTTTGCATGTTGAGGTCCATCGGCTGGCGGCGGCTGAAAGATACCCTTGGCAACGACGCAAGGGTTACCCACGCAAGAGATGAGGTTGGATTCCTATAACAGAACTTGTCGAAATACTTCATTGAAAAGCAACAGAGCTACCCTACTCAGCTATACTGTAAATATATAGGCTGTGTTTACAACATTGTTTGATTTGGCAAAGCTAAGCATTTTGATTTTGAGCATAAGATTTTGAGAATTCAACTACCATTGATTGAGTCCACAAAACTAGCAAAAATGTAAATTACTTAGAAGCACCTAAGCCTGGGCCACTTAACCCTTGTAAAATGGTTACAAATGATTGCCCATCCCTTCCTTAAACTACAGCTGATAAGCCGCAACTAGATTCATGTGGTGTACCAAACCAAAATTAAACCACATGTGCGTTGCATGAAATTCAGCAATTGAGGCTCAGTCAAGCGATAATTAAAACAAGCCAGACAAGCTGTGTTTCAACTATATCCACAAGTTCAAGGGCTATGATTCTTCAAATTCCAAGAAGCAATGAAATATTCCTACAGTCATAAGGACTTGTGCTTCAAAAAAAAATTCTATCCATTCATATAGAGTTGTGGAGAAATTTAAAAGAGAAGAAACACATGGCAAGTGGGGGAGATCTCTTTAGAAATCTTCATGGAGGAGAGGAGAGATTGTGCTTATCTCATTAAGTGCAACAGAAAGCTGAAGGGTCTCTCTCCCTGCCCCCATCACATTTTTCTGCACTGAAAATGCTCAATTAATAGTATGAGGTTCTTTTTTGACAACTTTAAATCAACAGCTCTCCCTGGAATGATCAGGTGATCGTACATCATATGGGTAGTGGCAGAACATTATAAGAAATTATTATTTTCAAAAAAGAAGATGCAATAGTGTATTTGCAATTTTTTATTTTTTACTTATTTTTCAAATGTTTAAATCACCCATCTCCCTCAAAGAGGGACTCCAACAGTTAATTGAACCCTGGTTTATTCAATCAATACAATTTTTTTGAGTTCACATAAACACCAAACTATAATACAATTGCACAGACTTGGTTGTGCAAAACAGCTAAAATGTGGTTTGGTAGTTTGTTGTTCATTACATTGTGTAAGCATATCCCTGTGTAAAGTCAGTCTCCTCTGTAGTCCACACAATTTATTAACTCAGTACTGTACTTTATTTTTTCTTCCAGTCAGTCACGTCTAATTCTTGGAGATTGCCTGAAGTTTTCTTGCAAGGTTTTTTAGAAGTGGCATATGAAATGTTGAATTTTCTACTTTCCGATTCTATATGTATCCAAAAGAGCTGTCTGCCCTTTATCGTTGTTTTAAACATGGCATGAACATTTATAGAATTTTCTATCCAATTGTTAATTTATAAAAGAAATAATCTTGTATTGTCTGTATTGCCTGTACAATAGTTTAGATTCCACAGAGGCAAGGAAGGGTTTTCTTAAAGAACAAAACATATAGTACAGTATGTTCCGTTTACAATTTATTAGACCTTTAAGAAAGAAGGAGTACTTTGGTCTTTGCACCAAGCGCAAAGTCAGCTTTAAAGTAACAAACACTTTATTTAAGTGCAATCAAAGTTCAGAAATAAAACACCCCAGTTCTGGGCTTGGATCCAATTACATTATTTAGGATATAATGCAAAAGAGTTTGATTTGAGCTCTCATTGCTGAAAAATAACATTGACAAAATAAGTAAATAAAATCTTTTTAAATTCTCAAAGTCCACAGTTCTTCCAATCAAATGTTCTTTTCAGCATGATTATTTTGATGGAAGGGAAATATATCACCTGCAACCTAAGAAGAGCAAAATGCCTGTGTTTGCATTGAAGCAACAATTAAAGCAACATTAAAGCAATAATGGCTTTAATCTTATGTATGGCCAATCCTTGAACATTAGCATATCTGATGGATTACGCCATTGGTTCTCAACATGGGTCACATATCCCCTACAGGGGGTTATGTCATATTTCTATGGGGTCCCAGTAAGATCCATGATCCCTTCATTGATCACTGCCTTGTCATGCTGAAGGGGCTCAGGTAACTGAATGAATCTATGAGTTATGCAGTGCAGGGCCATTCAAGATGGATGGGTCAATCAGAGAGTTCTGACAAAACATGATCCACTGGAGAATGATCACTCCAGTATCCTTGCTAAGAAAACGCCATGGACAATATCAAAAGGCTAAAAGATATGACACTCTGAAAGACCAGGTCAGAAGGTGCCCAATATTCTACTAGGGAAGAGTGGAAGGCAATTACAAGTAGCTCCAGAAAGAATGAAACAGCTGGGACAAAGCCAAAAGGACGCTCAGCTGTGGATGTGTCTTTTAGTGAAAGGAAAATCCAATGCTGTAAATAACAATAGTGCATAGGAATCTGTAATGTAAGATCTTTGAATCTAGGTAAGCTGGG
>JANHZU010002658.1:6699-23669 GCA_032468055.1 Acrochordus granulatus | reverse complement strand
CAACCTCACTAAACTCCAAATTGGAGTTGGATGGCCAATAACTTTATGATGATCATGATAAATATGTGCCCGTTGTGGCACTTATTTGCAAGGTGACATAACTCAAAATTCCAAGAAAGATTATCTATGCTACTCTGATCTAATGATTCAACCTGTAATTATCATGCTGAATTCCCAATCTTTATTACTCATAAGATGATATAGCAGCTTCCTCTTAACCACCATTTCCATTTTACTCTAAAGCCATTTATTCATTTTATTCATATTATTTATTCATAATCACCACCAGCATTCTAAAGCCATTTATAATTTTATTCATATTATTTATTCATAATCACCACCAGCATATACAGGAAAAGCATATAAAGCATTACCTTCTCTATTTGCTGCCTTTCTGGAGAAGAGACCAGTGTTTGGGGGCTTTCAATTTTCCAGCCTTCCCTAACAGTCTTCCTATGACTTTTCATTTTGCAAATGGACACTTCACATTTTGAAATAAAGTTTTCATTTTTGTTCACATACAAGGAAGAATATGCAGAATCATTCATCTCTTTCTGCTCAATAGGAAGAGGGAGGCTTCTTGATAAGCAACACCAAGTCAATTGAGGTTCTGTATTTAGAGTTGGGAAGGACAGATTCAGGCTTGGGATTTTTAACTTTCCTGCATGAGACTCTACACTTAATTGGGACTGAGAGCAGGATTCCTTTGGTTGAGTACAGAACACATGACAACAAAGCATACTGCAAGAATGACAGAGGCATTTTGGACTACCTACTGAACAGGTGGGCAAGTCCTCAAATCCCGGCAATGACTGAGTCTCCAATCGCCATTCTTTGACTTCCTTCTCACTGCCTTCACATAAAACTGCCCTTTCCACCAATGATGAGAGTGAAATTATTGAACTCTTTCCTGACTGGATTAATTTTAAGGCTGAACTCTGCCCAGTCATGTCTGATGATATGAAAAGCCCTCCAGTATATAGGGTGGTAAAGCATACTTTCCTCCCAAAAGTGCATGATGTGCAAGGAACTACACACATATCCTCTTTTGTTATCAATATTTGATCATCTAAGCTGTCTCTATTGTCTCCTTTATACATATCTTTCACCTTCTTACTTGGATTTTGAAGATGGCATTTTTCATCTACCATGGTTGCGATTGTTTTTGTTTCAAGGATAGCTGGTGGGGAAGCTATCAAAGGTGTCCACTTGGTATGCATATCCCATTTAAGCTCTTTTCTTCTAGCTGGATGACTCAGATCCCATTGCAAATGGCACAAAGATACATCAACAGAATTATTATCAAGCAGTTTATTTTTACAGGTAGGATATGGGGAGATGGTTGACCTGCTTGGCAACGAAACATACGGTGTATTTTCTGCCTCTCCTGTAAGAAACAATGGTACACCTATATTGTTCCCTTTTTGGGAATATTTTAAGATGTACTTTGGAAGAAAATAATTTTTCTTTAGATGGGGAATCACATGTTGGGTGGGAGTTGATGCAAGTGCTGAATCTTTACAGTTTGATAATTCTCCTGATCCTGTTGTGGGGGATGGTTTCTTTATCAGCTTTTTTATCGCAAACAAATTATTGGTGCATTTCTCTGTTACATCAGCCTTGAACTGTTTAGGAAATGAAGGTGCAGATATACTTGCTGTATCTGTAAGATTTACAAAACAATCCTTATTACTGGATACTGTGATGGAATGTTGGACTTCTTCCTCACATTCCATACTGCTACCTGCAGCATGTGTACCTACCGTTACTCTCCATTTTTCTCTCCTACCTGAGGGCTTTCCTGATTTTGGAGCAATTACATTAAGATTATAATAGTCTATCAGTTTCACAACTAACTCAGTTGAACTACTGTTGTTAAATGTTATGTTTTCTACATTTTTCAGTTTATCCACTTTAGGCTTTTTTCTTTCTGAGGGTAACTTCTGAGATTCATGCACCGGCTCACTGTTGTTGCACTCTGGTGCTGATAAAGCTGTGTGTCCAAGGTGGGAGGTTTCATTCCCCTTACATCCTTTTCTATTAGCTGCAATATCCTCATATTTTAGCACACTTTCAGTAAGTTCCTTTTGTCCATGTGTATCTTCTGAGTCATGATCATGCTGATTAGCAAGGTTCAACTGAGCTGGCTTGAGTTGGACTTTCAATTCACAACCATTACTTAAAGGCAAAGCCTTTCTATTGCCACTCTGGTTGTGTTTGGAAACATACAAGTTTCTGCATCGATGTTCAAGAGATGATGTTTCACTTGCCATGCTGTGTTGTTCACAATCACCACCTGAACACAATGGTTCTATTAATTCTGAGAATCTTCCTGAATTCCCCCGTGGAAAAGTAGAGTGAGAAACAGGACTAGCTAAGGAATGGCTTTCCAATACTTCAGGATTTGGTTTTGCAGTAATGTCTACCGGTGATGAGGTTATATTTTCAGTTATAGAGCTTTTGCCGTCTCTCAACAATGTAATTTCCTCCTTACAAGAAGTTTCCTTGATATCTGAACAAATGCTTGAAACGTTTGTTAAATTACTTTTTTGTTTTTTGGTGGATTGATTGCTTTTCATTTTCTGATAAATTTTCTTAAATGTCTCATCCCCATAAACTTGCCATTTTTCCTGAGAAAACATTTTTAATTTTCTCTGACTGGGTTTCTTATTCTTGCTGTTCACTCCTTCCACCCCAGCCTCAGATTTACCATTTTTCTCTTCAAAAGAAGGCAAAGATTCATTCATATAATTTAGTGGCACATCATCTACTGCCACCTGTCTGACAAGTGCCCGGGGGTGGCTGTTAAGAACATTTGTCATACTTGTATCAAAGTTGCTGCTATGCAACAAGCCAGAAAAAACTACATCTGGGGACGCTGTAGTGAAAGGAGATAATTTTGAACTATCTGCCTGGTCCTGCATCTTCCTTGTACTCTTAATAAAAGGCAGAGAATTGCTTCTTGTAACAGGTACACAGTCGATTGTTGTGGAGAACTGAGTGGGGACAGAGTGAAAAAACAATGGCTTTGACTTTTCTACAGGAGTGAAAATAGATCTGGCTGAACGCAGAGAGATGTTTTTTTTCTTGCTCATGTCAAGAGGCCGAATGTCAAAATGGAATGAGTCTTTGTACATATAAGGCATTGGCAAGTCAATGCTTCCTTGTTTGGACAGAACTGTTTTCCTAGGCCTAACGCTGTCCAACTGAGTATCATCCACAACTGTTTTATTATGAGAGATTAGCCTTGAGATATGTTCTTCCAGCCTCTTTTTCTCTAGGGTTATGACTCCTGTTGCTTTCTCAGTTGAATCTACTTTTAAGAAACTATCTGCTGTGCGTGTATTGGTGATGGTTACACCATCTTCTGACTCTATGCTGTGTTCACAAAGACTGTGCAGGAAGCCAGGCGACGGCGTCTGATGTTCCATGCTTTCAGAGCGTGACAGATAACCTGAGTCAGTGCTCTCACATTTTTTTAGCTTGGTGTCCACAGATCTGCTGTTCCACAGCTTCTCTGAATACAGAGCTTGCTGTCTTTGTAGCTGACTATGCTTGCTTCCCATTGGAGATCTTTGATCCTGGATCTTCTTTCTCTGAGGTAGATCTGCTGGATGTTTGGTCATCTCTTTTTCAAAGACCTTCTGATTTGTCTCTCCATGACAAGAGATACGGGGTTTCATCCCTTGACTTTCAGAAACAACTGCTTCCGATAACAAAGTAGCAAGAATCTGTTTGTCTCTGGGCTCTGAAGCAACAGGTCTAATACCTGCACTTGACTGGACACCATTTTTATCATTGGATTTTGTTGTCTGGGAGGATGCAACTTTCTTGGTCAGCTGCTCATTCTCTTCCAACAGACTACTGCTGTCAGATTCTGAGGGCACCCTAGCATTGTTGACGTGTGTTTGAGTTCTCCTGTGTTTATACAGATTGCTTTGAGTTTTAAATGCAATGCCACATGTTGTACATGGAAAAGGCCTCTCACCTGTATGTGATCGCATATGTTTCTCAAGGACACTTGGCTTCAGACAATCCCGCCCACAATGTTTACAGAGGTACTTCCCAGCACTTTTGGCTTTCCCTGGGTTTCCAACTGGTGTACATGGAGAAGAACTTTGTGGCAAAACTGAAAAATGACTAACTATGTTTATCGTGCTGGGTTGCCTCTGAATAAGTGACTGAGGTGGATCTGTAACTTCTGAATGCAAAAGTGGGTTGAGGATTAAAGGTATGTTACTGTTGTCTATGTTAATATTGGTCTGGACTCTGGAAAGCTTGTGGTTTGACTGAACAGGCTGGTAAAATGGAATAGTTAGAGCTTTTAAATATACAGTTTGAGCAAGTGCTTGTTCTGGCTGGAGAATCATGGGACTCAGCAAGAGATCTGATGCTGCTGGTATGGCTTGAAGGCAAGAGAGTTGAACTGGTGACTCTTCTAGGGAGACAGGGGGACAAGGAAGTCTCTGGCCCTCCATTCCCTTTAGATGTTTCCAACACTCTATTTGGGCTTATCTGTAGGAAATACAAAGAACACTTATATTTGAAATCTGAACACATTTTCCTCATTTTCAGAAATAAGTCGGTGCTATATCGATGCCAGGTCACTATATGGGCACATGTAAACCAATATACATTCATCTATGATGACAATTTCCTTAGCCTTTTCTTTTAAAGAATGCCACAAGCATACAAAACCTATTCTGTGATACACATTTCTACATACAATTTTAAAATACATAAAGTATATCTATTATATTACCTTTTGTCACACACACACACACATAGCATGCTGTAGGGGAAATCAGGACTGAACCTTGTGAAGAAGGGGAGCAGCCTAGAGTCATTACACATGATCAAAAGCAGGAGGGGCAATCCCCATAAGGACCATTAGTTGATCTGCCAAGGTCAGAAGCAAGGTGGGCAGATGGAGAAATTCTTGTAACCTTTAAACTACTACTAAACAAATGAACAGAACCTGCTTTCAACTGGGCCTATTCCTTTCAAATCTAACACATGTTGAGGATAAAGCCATGCTGAGGATCATCCACTTGGAAATTTCATTAAAAATAACACAAATAACATACATTTAAAAATGAATAACATTAAGCCATGTTATATCTTCTTAAGAAGAGTTTTTTAATGCCATCACCCCTCCCTTCAAGAAAATTCACAACCAAGTTTTTGATATTTACATATCAAAAACCTCTAGGGCAATTTTGAAAGGATCTTTTGTTTTTTAACACTTAAATTAAAACAATCATTTTGTATTGATTTTTGAAAGCAGAAATGAGTAATGGCTAGATTGCAGTACTTATCCAATCTTGACTGACTAAAAAAAATAAGCAAAGTTAGACCTGGTTACTATTTGGATGATATAATCAGAAAAATCTCAGGGCTGTAGGCTAGATTGGAAGTTGAAAAACATCTTTGAAGGAGATCATAATATTTTCAAGGTAGTAAATATAGAAATCAGATTTGATTTAAGGGAATTTTTACCATTTCAAAAACTTTTTGATAGGCAAGACTCATATAAATTTTAATGCTTTATTACTTGCTAGAAGTCTCTAAAATTGGTTGATTTGGGCAATTTATACAAAAACTATAAATTTCTATAAACCATGTAAGAATAATTATCTTTCAGTTGCCCTTCTGAACTTGATCCTGTTGCATATTGTCATCCAGATTTTTGAACAGATTATTAAATGCATGCCAAACAGGAGAGTCTGAAAGGGGAGGGCAACCATACCCATGCAATCAAAACCCCACCCCATTGTCACATGCATCATAATTCTGTGCATACTAAACAGCTCACCTTGAATAATTAACTGATTAATTTAGTTTTCTGGAGGAGCCAACATAACTTTTTCTAACTTGTTCATTCAGAATCCAATTGTTATATATAGGGAGACCATCCATCCTGAACACAAAATATCTGGAGGCAAAATTAGGTTGCATGCAATAACAAAGAAGTGCAGAAACTTGATTTAGAAAAAAAATGGGGCATGGTATAGCATTTATACTGTTCAGTTTCAGAGCAAATATACACACTCAAATTCTCAGTTTACAGGGTAACTCTCTTTCAGTGTGCGTTAGACTTGTTCTAGGAATCGGTGTTTTGGAGAGCAGTTATGATTTGAATTATTTTACATGCAATCAATTAAGGCTTTATTAAAATAATTATGTTGTGATATTTTATCAGTTGCTTATGACAAAAAGGAAGATAATCCTACATTCAGTTATTTCTAAAGAATAAGATGAAAAATCTTGTCAGATTTTGGCAGTTAAATGCACGCATACTAAAATGTATGATTTCATAGGGTTTATGCAGTTTCTTGCAATAAAAGCCAAAAGTTCAAGAACTACTGGAAGGAAATGAAATTGAAAGATGGGATCAATTAAAATTGAATCAATACATCTATTTGGATGTATTGATTCAAGTAAATATTGACAGGATTTGATTATCAGGTTTATTGAGACCATTCAAGGGCTGGTTTTACTAGGAGTCAGTTATCAAGGCCACATACAAAAGATCCTCAAGAGAGAATCAGGTTTAATGAATCAAAGCTCAAAATACCTTTTAAAATAAAATGAGAAATAACAGAGACACAACATAATTTTAATAAATATTTTAAATTCATGGAAGTTACACGAGTTAGAGAACTAGATTATTCTAAATGTAATATGAAATAAAATAAAGAATCCCGCAAGTTAAATTGATGTTGGGCTCTTAAATGGAGTGCAATGGAAGAGATTTAAACATGTGCCAAAATGAACCAACTAGAAGAAATATAACCTGAAAATAACACTGCTAGGAGAAACATCAGCAACTTCAGGTATGCTGAAAATATTCCAATGTTGAAATTAATAATTTATTGTTGAAGATGAAAGAATAAGAATGCAAAAACCAGTTTGCTGCTCAGGGTTAAAAAATATGTCAACAGGCAATGCCAACCCAATACAAATAGCTTGAGAATTTGAAGGAGAAACAAACTTTAATCTTCCTCAAGTCTCAAACATTTTCAAGGATGGTAAGTAATACCATGAAGTAAAGAGACATCTGCTACTTGAAAGAAAGACTATGACAGATCTAGACAAAGTATTAAAATGCAAAGATACCACATAGACAACAAAGATATTGTCAAGGCCATTATTTTCCCAAATGTAAAATGGTTATGAGAGTTGGACCAAATTGGAATGAAGAAAACACTGATGCTTTTGAATTATGGTGCTGAAGAGATTATCTTGGACCACAAGAAGAACAAATAATACCAGATAAAGTAAAACCAGAAAGTGCAAATAATGAAGTTATAGCTTTCGTATTTTGGACACATAATGTAAAAGCAAAAGCCAAGAGTCCTTGGCTCTGCTCCAGTACTGTAGATGGTATGAATTAATCACTGCATACAAGAACATCAAAAATAGTACCTTTAATGTAAGATTACCGACTGTGGAATTCTCACATTCTTGCACACTGTTAACAAGTATTTCCACTTTTCCATATATCCCTCTCTTTTCTGGTGAATAGAGCACACATTTCTAGGAAAAGATTTAAATAATCCTTGATAAAAATAAATTTGATATTAAGTTTATTTTTTTACTTGAAAGCAATAATTGTCAAAAATATTCATTAAATGTCAAAAAATATTCATTAAATGTCAGGCATTTAACTGCTACATCATTAATATTTCTAGAAATTTACATGCTACATTTCTAAAAACATAAATTGAACAAAGCTTATTTACATATCTTGTTAGCTTCCATAATAATATGATTATAGGGTGGCAAATCAATATTTCAATAAGTAAAACAAACCTGCAACAGAAAGTTACTTTGTGGAGTATTTTTGTTCTAAGATTCCTAGAATACTCCATTTAAGAAAGTTACTCTTACTTAATTTTACATATTTTGACAATAGGTTTTATGTGGCTGATTTCTAAATTGCCTGATCCATGCTAAAGATTTTGGTATTTTTAGAGGATGTCAATTTGTAGAGGATGAAGAGAGTCATAGCATTTAACTTGAAAATCTCTTCAGGAAGCTCCACCTATTCACTTTATGTCAACCAATCTGATGAAGTCCATAAATCACTGAAGTGGTTATTTCCTGCTTTTCCCTAAAAATGAGCTCCCTCTTCACTTTTGGTGATTATTTTAGCCAGTAGGTTCTGTATCTTTGACACCAGGCTCTGAATGTCATGCTGAACACTGCAGTACCCCTCCTGATTTTATTCATTTTCTGGATTGGGCAAGGAATTATGTATAACTGATAGAGTCCCACCCTCCCCTCATCCATTATTTCTGCCTTTTCTCTTTGTAATTACAGGTAAAAAAGTTAGATTTCTTCTGCATTTCCCTATATCCATTCCTGGAATGATATTTTATGACTGGAGTTCTTTGTTGGACAGTGTCAACGGGAGAGAGATGGAAGGAAGACATTAATATTAAAAATTAACGGAATAATTATTGAGATGTCAAGGGGACTAGATATAGCCCGATGAATCAAGCAAAAGTTTAAAATAATTCAGAGAAGCAATTACTGACAAGTAATCATGGTTAAATGATGTCTATAAGTCATGAAGAGCTAGAAGCAAGTTATTACTGAAAAAGTTCCTCTGGATTCGAGCTTTGCATAAGCCCCAATGAATCATACCTAGTTTCATCTTTATGGCCCTTTTTGAATTCTTTTTCTTAAACGACTAACATTCTCTTTGATCTATTATTTTTAGCCCATTTCTCTATCCAAGTGAGATAGATAGGAGAAATTTAGCCATCTCACTAAATTTGTGTCATTTGCAAATTTAATAAACAACCAACTCCTCCCTATGTCCCAGTCACTAATGAAAAGTTTGAACAGTACTTGAGCCAAGACTGAACTCTGTGATATTACACAGTTCCAACTAGTGATAAAAAAAGTCTGGAAAGTGGACATGGAGATAACAACAGAAAAGAAGGAACTGGAAAAAAATCATAAAATACAAAGACCTGCAAATAGAAAAAGAACAACTGTGGCAAATGAAATCAAAGATAGCACCAAAAGTGATAGACACCTTGGGTGCAGTCCCAAAACATCTGAAGCACTGCTTAAACACCATCAGCACTGACAAATTCACCATCAATCAAGTGCAAAAGGCAGCTTTACCTGGAACATCCTGTGATTAATATCTTTAACACCATTAGCCTATCACAGGTCCTTGGGAAGGGCTCTGTCAAATATCAAATCCAGTATAAACATCTGACTGTGTGACCAACCATAATAATAATATATTCACCTACATCCTGCAACAATACCTTTAGCAACATCAAAAAACATCTGCCTATCCAGGTCTTTGGGAAGGACTTGATAGGTAGACAAAAATGCCAAATCCAGTCTAAATATCTGGCTGACTGTGTGACGAACCATATATTCAATTTATATGCCATCTGACTCCCAGCAACTCTGGGCAATTTACAAATGTTAAAACATTTAAAAACAAAAAATAACCCCCACACACACACACAAAAACAGTACAAGACAACAGAAGCTTCTTCTCTTGGCTGTTCCCATCAGGGGTCACCACAGCGAATCTTCTGTTTGCATCTTCCTCGGACTTCAGCACCCTGCTCAGTCACACCGATCTCTTGCGTATCCTCTCTCACAGCACAAGACAAAAGAATGATGGTAAGAAAAATAACCCAGAGGAGAACAAAAAAGAAGAAAGGGGAATCACCTGTCCTCTACAAAGTCTTGAGTGAAGAGACAGGTCTATCATTTCTACCAGATAAAGTAGACAGGAAACATGACTAGATGAACTAATTCTACTTTATTGTAAAGCTACATTAACAGAATCTTGCAAGTCTGAAAAAACAGTACAAACTTCCCTTTCTTTTAATTTTTAATTTGCTTTTAAATTAAATTGATTTAATTTTAATTACTTTTAATTGCTTGATCCATTAGGGTAGGTCCTTTCTGTTTTTCCCTCTGACCACTGAGCCACAAGAGGCTCTTGCCTCTCTTGTCTGATTGTTTACTAGGCAGCATCTCTTCTGCTCATCCTCCAAAGCCATCCACACATTCCATTACTGGTCCTTGAAATACCAGCAGCATGGGAGCCATTTGAATTTTGGGGGAGAAACTTCATGCCAGAGAGCAGGAACTGGTACAGAAATGGCATGCTTCCAGGGTCTCAATAGGTGGCATTATTTAATCGAAGGAACCTGAAGTGCATCAACCTGAAAAGTATATTTTTCAGCCAGCTAAATGAGATTTGTTATTCTTACCTAGTTTGCTAATTAGAATATCATGTTTTTGTATGTTCAACCTGACCTTTTAGGTCTCTCAGTGGTGCATTCATTGCACAACAAACTAGAAATGAATAAAATTGGATTAGTTCAGTATGTTGTAGGAATCCATTATTATAACATGTGACCAGCCATCACAACACTAAACTATAATCTGCTATAATATAGTTTGTTAGCTATGCCATGTTATATGAATACAGCAGCTCTGTTTTGACAACTAGGTTTAGGACTCTGTATTGAGTATGTTGTATTAACATAACTATGTCGAGCATGAACTAATGATGATCTCCCTGCTCCTAATCCAGCACCCTTTTATACAAATTGTCACTTATGGAGTTAATACCATGGGTCAGTGTACAAAACAGTGAAGATAAACCTGCAAGATTAGTGCAGCATTTTAAATACTTTGCAAAATTTAATATATGCATCAAGTATGGATCACCACAAGTCATATATCTTATCCACTGGGGCCTAGCAGTTAAGGCGCTGGGTTTGTTGGCTGGAAGGTCAGCAGTCTGAGTTTGAGATCCAGGCACTGAGTAATGGGGTGAACTCCCATTATTTGCTGCCAACCTAGTTCAAAAGCATGTAAAATGCAAGTAGATAAACAAGTACTACCTAAATCGGTGGGAAAGTAACAGCATTCTGTGAGCCTTGGCATATCGTCATGGTCGTCACATGACCACAGAAGCATCTTCAGACAATGCTGGCTCTTCAGCTATGAAACAGAGATGAGCACCACCTTCTAGAGTCAGACACAACTAAAAGGGGAAACCTTTACCTTTACCCTTATGGCAATTAAACAGTAATAAATATGGGTAGTTAGGGATTGAATTAAAAAAGCCCTTCTTATAAATACACAAAATGTGTGGATTCTGCCATTATAAATACGCAATGGCTGGTGTCATAAAATCATTTTTTGACGACTAATATTGTTCATGGGTTTTAGGACAATGACATTGAATGAATGACCCTAATGGTCATTCCAACAATGAATGACCCCTAATGAATGACCCTAATGGTCATTCCAACAATGCGCAAGCATCCATGTAATTAAATAATGAAAAGCATACAGTACTTTGTTTTAAGAGATTCAACCTATGGTAATGTACTCCAGAAAGAAAACACTGAGCTCGGTAACAATACAGATGGTGTGAAGCAGCCCCATACTCTTAGCTGATGACAGCACTCTGGTGTTTTCCAAAAGAAGCATTTTGCCTCTTTCAGTCTGATCCTCTGATTCTGTTAAGTTCTGAAAATTCCTCTACAGGACAGTCATTCTCTTTCTTTGCACGCAGATGCACTTTACACACCCATTCAATTCTTAAACTAGAATGGTTTAACTTCAGGGAAACAGAGTGCCGTGTCCAGATGTAGGGCATGCTGGTTGTGAAAGCTTTCCACATGCACTTATTTACTCTTCAGATGGAAAGACTCTTTTCTGGTGCATTCCTTTCCTACTAATACTGCTTTTTGTTGTTGTGACAAAAAGGGATATTTTTAAAAGTTTAATCTGAAGCAGCAAATTCTATCCTAACACTACATTTGGTTTAAGGTGTACAATAGTCTTGTCTATAATAAATGGAACATCAGTATGTCGGGTATGATATCTTGCCAATAAGAACTAAAAAGAGAAAGCTATTGCAGTTAAAGGACTCCCAACTTCGCCTGGTTTCAGCCAGTACAGTCAAGATGTTGCAGAGTACAATGCAAAAACCTTAAGAGTCAGATATTATCCACCACTGGACATGTAAGGCCTGTCTTATATCTTATATGTCTTATATGTTATATTTTGACATAATAAAGTTACAATTACTTATCAGGATTCATTTTTATACAGCATTTAAATCAGATAACTAATCTCTAATTAACTTTAAAAGCAATGAAGAGAATCCCTATAAAGAATGAACTAAATGGCAGTACTAAGCCTGTAGATTTTTGAAAATTGTTGATAATATTTTGTTTTTGCAAGAAATATTAGATTTGTGCACTCTTGATTTTTTACCCATTCCTTTTCTATTCAATGAGAACTCTTAGAATTCCTAAACTTTTATCTCAAAATTAGGTATACAGGAATTATTTGCGAAAGAAGGTAGCCAGTAGAAGTAGTGTAAAAAATTCTGTTTCATGCAACATGGCACTCAGGACTGAGAAAGGGTTCATCTGTAACTGTTTTGAAAGTTTTTTTTTAAAATGAGTGTATGAATATTCTGCCCATTTTGTAATACATCTGCTTTTTATTTTTAGCAAATGAACAAGCAATCTTAGCAATAGTTGGCTTTATACACTGATTTCCTTAACAGGAAATGACTGCTGTCTTTAAGAGCCTTTGATGTGAATGGACAAAAACATGTTCTACAACAGCATAAATAATATGATCAGTTTGTAATGTTTCTAACTTAGATATTTCTTTTCAATAATGATTTTAAAAAAATCCAAATATTAAAAAAATAACTTCCCACTTAATACAGATGCATATATTTTGCCATTGCTATATACATGTTGCAAATAGTAGAACCGTGCCTAAGGGACTGAATTGTATAAACCCTGCCAGATGATCAAGCATGATTATGCTGGGGCAGAGGTAGAAAGATTCTGAAACCTTGCAGAATAATCCATGTTATTATCTAATCCCCTGGGGTGATTTAGTTATATTACTTAAGCAGTTGATTGTGGATTTCTGATGAGCTACAACGTTAAGCAAGAATGCAAGTTTTATATCTTCTTAATCCTGGGTGAAGGCTCCTCTGTCTCTTTTAGTGCAAGACTAGCTCAAAAAAATTATTGGTCTCTCACATATTCAACATGATGACAGAAATGTCTTTGGACAAACGCTGGTTCCCTCAGTTGTGAATTGGAGATGAGCACTGCCCCCTAGAATTGGCCATGACTTGCAAGGAAAGCCTTTAATTTACATATATTCAAAAGCTTGTATGTATGCAAATAGCATTGGATCGTAAAAGGAAGTTAACTGTATTTATTATATATCACCTTTCTCTTGAAAATGTCACTTAGAATAGCTAGAATCCCTTTACTTCCTTTTTGAATGACTAGGACTTTAATCTTAAGCATCTTTTTTTCTTCAACTGATTCACAAATGGTTAAGGACTTAAATATTGAAAATTTTTGAAAATTATGAGGAATTATTTATCAAGAAAAAAGGGCAGGGTTTTTTTTATGACATATGTTATAAACCATGACCTGCGATATTCTAATTCAACTCTCTCATCCCCACAAAAAATCCATATAGCTTCAAGACATCACAAGAACTTATAAGAATTTCCTCTAGGATCAAGGAATCTCCATTTCAGTTGTTTACACTCCTGATTATACTCCTAGAAATCACATAATTTCCTCCAAGACAATAGATTCTTAACCTGTTCTTTCATGTTTCCAGTGGTGCATTCATCACCACTGTAACTAAGTTCATCCACCTTGCTTCTACTCATCCTCTTCTTCTCTTTCCTTCCACCTTTCTCAGCATTAGAGCTTTTTCCAGAGAGCTGGGTCTTTGCATAATGTATCTGAAGGAGGATAATTGGAGCTGGTTATTGTGCTTCTAATGGGTTGATTTTTTCAATGATCCATCAGTTTGTTTTCTTGGCTGTCCACATTTATTAGGAGTTTCCTCCAATATCAAAATTCAAAAGCATCAATACTCTTCTGACCTTGCTTCTTCAAAGTCCAACTTTCACTTCTATAGAGTGTCACAAGGAATATCATGGTTTACCTGTTTCTGATCTTTGTAGGTATAGACACATCACAGCATTTGAATATCTTTCCCAAGGCCTTCAGGGCTGCTTTCCAAATGTTAGTCTGCAATGTATTACTTGACCAACTGTTTCTTTATTGTTGATGGTTGTTCCTAAAAGTCAGAAGCTATCCACCACTTCAATGTCTTACTTCAATTCTGGGGCCAAATGTTCTACGTGTTGTCAGTAATTTGATCTTCTTTGCACTTTAGTCTCATTTTTTCACTGTGCTCTTTGACTTTTGGTATTAGGACTCGCAGTTCCTTTGCATTTTCAGCAGTCAAGGTAGTGTCATCAACATAGCACTGGTTGTTGATGTTTCTTCCTTTAAAACTATACTCATTTTAAAACTATACTCATCTGCTTCCAATTAAGCTTACCTTAATATATACTGTTACAGGTTGAATAAAAATGGCAGAGTATGCAGTTTTGTCACCCCTCTGTCAGCCTGGACCCAGATTGTTTTTCCATGTTCTGTCTGTACTTTGGTCTCCTAACCTGTATATAAGTTTCTCATCAGGACAATGAGATATTCTGGGATTCCTATTTTTCTGAAAACATTCAACACAATCAAATGCTTTTTTTTTTACCATTATAATGATTTCTTTTTGTTATTCCTTGACTTGTTCAATTACCAGGTGTGCAACAACAATATTGTATTTTGTTCCTTGACTTTTTCTAAAGCTAGTTTGAACATTTGGCATCTCTTTTTTCATACAGGGTTCTAATCTGCATTGGATGATCCCAAGCATTAGTTTGCTAGCGTGTGAAATTAAGAATACTGTATGATAGTTTACACAATCTGTTACATCTCCTTTTTTGTATTGAAATGTAGATTAACCTCTTCCAATTGGTTGGCCACTGTATCATTCTCCAGATTTGTTGGCATAGTTTGATTAGAAACCTCTTTTTCTGTTGCTCGCCATTTCATTGTATTGAAATGTAGATTAACCTCTTCCAATTAGTTGGCCACTGTATCATTCTCCAGATTTGTTGGCATAGTTTGATTAGAAACCTCTTTTTCTGACTTGATAATGACTAGAGTTCTGATCTAATTTCATCTTCTAATACTAGAAGTTCTTGTAAATAAGGAATACAGGTAGTCCTCAACTTATTGTTCATTTAGTACCTGTTTGAAATTACAACAGCACTGAATGGAGTTAAGACCCCTGCCTGAATTTATAGCTTTCACAGTGCCTCCATGGTCACGTGATCAAAATTTGTGTGCTTCTCAGCACACCTGCCCATATGACAGCAGGGGCACTGCAATTCCCTTCTGCCTATCTTTTCCCTCCATCTCAGCCAGCCACCCAGCCCACCAGCATGGTTTACTATCAATGAGATGCAGTACTTCAAAGCAATTTTTGATGTTCTCCTTGAAAATGATGGATATATGTACTAAATCATATTACGGAACTTTTTTTTTAGTTTTACCTAGTCCTATCTTTGATGTTATAATTGAGCTCCTCCACCTCTTTTTAGCAATAATGTATGCAATTTGATTTCTATATACAGTGGAACCTTGGATTGCGAGCACCTTGGTGCATGAGATTTGTGCAAGACAAGCACAAATTTTTGATAAAATTTTTTTTGACTGATGAGCGGCAACTCGCAAGACAAGCACCACGTGATAATCTCGCATGGGAAATCTCACAACGGAGCCAACAGTTCTCTCTCACGTAAAAAGAGTAAATTAAGTGAAAGGCATTCAATAGAAGGAACTCCCGAGATTCAGAATTCAGATTCTCCTTCCAGGCAATCACCTCCTCCTTCTCTCCTCCGTCTCCCTCATGCCAGCCGGGACTCACAAAAACACACACACATATCCCCTCATCACCTGGCACCATCCAGCCTGTCCCCTGCTGCCCATCTCTTCTCCCCTCTCATGCACAGAGGCAGGTTAAGACAAGAAACATTTCCAAACCACCCAGGAAAGATCCCCGGAAAGACGTTACTGAGAAAAGGGAAAAGGCCTTTTTTCCTCGAGCGGCGGTGGCGGCAAAAGATCCTCCGAGCCAGCAGAGGGTGCCAGACAGCAGCCAGCCTAGCAGCAGCCGAGGCCAGAACCTGCCTTGAAGCAAATCCATAAGTGCTAGTTAGTTTGTTCTATTTCTGCTTTATATTGTGTGTTAATCATTGTGACCTGTTTCAAATGTTAGGGACAATCATTTCTACATAAAATTCTGTTGAAAATTATTTTTTGTGAATAATTTTGGGGGCGTGGAACAGATCATCTGACTTCCCATTGTTTCCTATGGGAAACCACGTTTCAGTTTAAGAGCATTTCAGACTACAAGCTTTCTTTTCTTCCAGAACGGATCAGACTCACAGTCCAAGATTCCACTGGACTCTATCTTCAATACAAAGACATCTTGCATCTTTGATGTGTATGGTACAGTCCACTGAAGTATTGAAGTTTATAGGAAGCCTTCACATATAGATCAATATCTATTCTTTGGCTCCCACCACCCATTGGAACATAAACTGAGAGTGATCAGGACCATGTAATATCATGCAGTTTTATCTTCAAACAGAGAAGGCTCCATCAAGGAAAACTGGCATATAAAAAAGTTCTCAGTAACTATCTATCCAAATTGGTCCTTTAGCAAAGCCATTTAAACATCAAAACAAGACTTTCCCACTTCCTCTGCAAGACAAGATTCTATCAAACGGAGCAATATGACCATTCCATATGTTGCTGGAGTATCGGAGAAACTCAGGAGGATTTTCAATAAGCATAACAGACGTGTCATCTATGAGATTGTTATGAGCATAACAGAGATGTCATCTATGCCATTCAATGCAATGGAGCCTGTTCAGAATTTTACATTGGATACACTAAACAACCACTTTTAGAAGGTTTCAACAACATAAAAAATCTGATTCATCTACAGTACGTTTATGCCTGTTATTGATGCTTGAAACCCTGAACCTGAAG
>JANHZU010002654.1:125978-138134 GCA_032468055.1 Acrochordus granulatus | reverse complement strand
TTTATCTACTTGCATTTGCATGCTTTCAAACTGCTAGGTTGGCAGGAGCTGAGGCAGAACAACAGGAGCTCATCCTGAACTTGGGCCATCAAACTTCCAGCTGGCAAGCTGAGCTCTTAACCGCTTGCACCACCACACTTCAAAATG
This sequence comes from Acrochordus granulatus, assembly GCA_032468055.1. Lineage (NCBI taxonomy): Eukaryota > Metazoa > Chordata > Lepidosauria > Squamata > Acrochordidae > Acrochordus > Acrochordus granulatus. Next base: position 137,987 of record JANHZU010002654.1, on the reverse strand, counting down.
TACATCAGTCTTTCAAATGTAATTACACTATACAGGGAGTCTAACAACTGTTCAAAGTTATAATGGCACTGAAAAACGTGATTTACAATTGGTCCTCACACTTATGATCGTTGCAGCATCACCACAGTCATGTGATAAAATTTCCAGTGCTTGGCAACTGACATTTATTTAAATGATTACAGCATCCTAGAATATTGAGATCACCATTTGTGACCTTCCCAGGCGGGCTTCCAACAAGCAAAATCAATGGGGAAAGTCTCATTCATTTAACAATTATGTGATTCACTTAACAAACGTGGCAAAAAAATCATAAAATTGAATGCAATTCACTTAGCAACTGCATTGCTTAGTGACAGTAGTTCTGGTCTAAATTGTGGGCATAAGTCAAGGAATACCTATACATTATTTTACTTTCCTAACTGAGTATTATAATATGTTCATGTTAAAACCATTTTCCCTGCCCCCCAGTCAGGGGGGCATAATACATCCTTAGATACAGCATTCATCACACTAAAGTTCAGCATGAGTCAACCCCCACAGCATTTCTTTCTCTTGAAAGAATAATTCCACTATCCACAGGCAAAACCAGACCTTTTCTAATATCTGCAGACTGGATTTTTGCTATTATTCCAAATAATGGTTTAGTGGGACACCGTATATGAACATTAACTGGTGGCATTTTAATAGAGCATATTTTATAGAAATTCATTAACTACTCTTCTGCAATTATCTACTAATAACTCTTCTTCAATTCTCTATTCCTGTCTTGTTTATGATAGAGAGCCAGTTTGGTGCAGTGATTAAGAAGACATTAAGCTAAAAACTAGGAGTCTGTGAATTCCAGTCCTGCCTTGGACACAAAGCCAGCTGGGTGATCTTGGGCCAATCACTCTCTTTCAGCCCTGGGAAGTAAACAATGGCTAGCCATTTTCAAAATCTTGCTTAAAAAATTGCAAGATCCCCCTAGACAGAAAAAAAAATTGATAGGACAGAAGGTTAGCATGAATGCTTCACCAAATTACCAATCTCCCAACTGTGGAGAGCTGTAGAGAGCGATCAGGAAGATTGGAACATGGGGGAGGAGAACATAGCTGCTGTATCCCAGTGATGTTAAACCAAGGGACACATAGCGTGCAAGAGGGGTAACTAGATAAGCCATTTCAGGGAGGGGTGATCTCCAATTTGGTGATAATCTCTTCTGACTCAACATCCCGATCCTACAGATTTGGTGACCAGCTTCTCAAAGTTTCTGGCCTTAAGGAGCTGCTGGTAAATGAGATACTATGGATTGTCCATAGTAAGGCCATATCTGTGTCCCATATCGGACCATGTCCCACAAGGATGTTGGAAACAAGGAAGCACAAATAAATCTTTATTTGGATTGTCATCCAGATATTATTTTAAAGCTGCCAGCTCTTAAGTAGACAAGGGATACTGCTGTCTAGTTGGGATATGAGCTCCAGATGTAGCAACCAAAGACTTGTCCAGTGCCTGGAAGTTGTAATGTCCGAAAGGGAGAAAACATATAACTGAATCCCAGGAAGATGGAGTTACTGTTTCTTCATCAATCATCTGTTTTCTGCTCCATCTTTTGATGGAGAAACACCATCTCTGAATTAGCAGATCCACAATTTTGACTATCTTTTGTCTCAAGACAACAGGGATCAGTCTGGTTGATTACCATACCTGGAACAAGGAAAGTACAGCAAAATGTTCTGGGTTGCCTCTGCTGGGAGCTATTATTTAATAGCATAAAACTGAACAACCCTGCAGTGGAACTGTTTATAACTGAATGGAGGAGAAGGCAGATGAAATAAATTTTAAAGAGGAGATGAGGCCCTGCCATATTAAGACTGGAAAGTTCTGGATGACCACAAAGAGATACAAATAAGTCACATTGAAAATGATTACTTTTTTGTAACAAACTTTATATGATAGAGTGCAATATTTTTTGTAAATTACCAAGTTGCTCACTTAATTGGAGCAAGTCATATATTGCAATATATATTGCAAATAGCTTGTAATGTATTTATGGAAATATTTTTTAAAATGGACTTCATATTTGAATTGCTATCTTGAAATAATTATCCTAAGAAAATATATTTATTTATAGAGTACATATTTAACACTGTTTATCTCAGATTAATACTGAAGTAAATAGATAAATAAAATGCAAATGAGTTTATGGAGAAATATAACTATTGTAAAATTGAATGTAATTGAATAAACTGGATGGCTTCCACAGTGATGTTCAAGAAGCTAATAAAGATCTGGCTATTCTCCTACACTTTGGGGAGAATTCCTGGTGAATAGGATTTGTGGTTATATGTTGTTTTTGGATCTGTCCATGATTTATTTTTTTCTTTTATAATTTTTACTTTTAAATGGTAAATCATCCAGAGTTGCTGGGAGTCAGGAAGCAAAAAATCTATTTGTTTTATACATAAAAGTTCATTCAAAAAGATTCTCAGGTTAATACCTGGTTATTAAGGTTGTTAAGAAGGATTTTATAAGAAGTTCAAACACATATATTTTGTTTGTCTAAATTTACTATACCATGAAAGGGGTTTTAACTTTCCTGATTTCCAGTATATCATTGGGCATTCACTTTGACTTCTATTTCTTAATGGAATTGAAATTATTCAACCCCAAAAGCCTGATAGTCACAATTGGAAAATTATTGTATGTCCCTTCTATTGTCATTGTAGGGGCTTAGTTGATTTTTAAATTCAGGATTCTGTTATAGTATCGAAGTTGAAAACCGTATGTTGGAACCAACATTTAATTTTGACCCTTATTTTTATAATAAACTTTTATTTGGGATTTATCCTTTTATTTCCTTCTTTTCTTTGTGATGGCCTAATGGACTTAACAATTTAAATGATATAATTGATAACCATGTTTTAAATCATTTTTATTATTGCAAGCAGAATCTGAATTGTGTAAAATTGCAAAAAAGCAGTATGTTAAACTCCTGATCTACTATTACTACTCAGATAGATTCTTGATGATTCAAAATCTAGTTTTAAAGAATATTGTTAAGGTAGATATTAGTAATTTGCAATAATTTTGGAATAAAGAGTTGGAATACTCCAAATTAACAAATAGCTGAGAGTCTTTACAAATATTAGCTATGTATCTTAAATGAAGTTAATTTAACAAGTTTTTTAAAAAATTCCAGGTTTATTGGACACATCAGAGAATTTTTAAAAAAGCTCATGTGACAATTTCACAATTCCATCATTCTGAAAACATAAAATGATGGAAGTGATATTGATTTACTATTCTATTTTGGTTTTACAATCATAAATATGGCTTCAAAATGCATGAGTCATACCAAAATAAAGATTATTCTGTTGCAATGGAAAGGCAATGCCAGCTTCAACCTACAGTCCTACAGTGATGCTGTATGTTTGCTTTCAGCTTATGAATTGCCTCTTTGTTGATGTAATGGAAAGACTGACTAAGAAATCTTATTATAAGAAACAAATGATTAGTTCCATATTACAATATTTCTGGAATTTTTTTCATTCTTGTTCAGAAAGATTTATGTTTTTTAATTGCCCAATCTAGCAATCTAGATGTAGGGAGATTGCCGGGGGAAAAATTCCTGTATAATTCTTGAGAATACTTAAGCCCTAAAAAGTCTGTGTGACAATATATAAGAATACTATCAGGTCTTTTGGAAGGTAAATACAATTATATTCCACTTTTGGTAGATATTCCATGAGGTAAGCCACCTTCATGACATGTAGATGTCATAAAAAGGTAAAGGAGAGCCTGCCAGTCATGACCGACTCTAGGGTGCGGTGTTCATCCCCATTTCTAAGCCAAAGAGCCAGTGTTCATCCTGGGACGGCTCCATGACTGGACGCCTAAGGTGCACGGACACTGTTACCTTCCCACTGGGAGGGGTGGTACCTATCTATTGACTCGCGCTCACATGCTTTCAAACCGCTAGATGGGCGGGAGCTGGGGCGGAAAAGCAGGCGCTCGCCCTGCTGCGCGGCAAAGCTGGGTTGCGATCCTGGGCCACCGACCTTCCACCCAGCAAGCCGAGCTCTTAACCACTTGTGCCACCAAAGTCATAGGAACTGTTATTTAAGGGGGACAATGAGTTTCAGTCAATTTCAATAATATTGGAAGGGGGAAAATGGTGAAGAAACAGAATTAAATAAATATCAACAAATAATAAATTAAAAAACATCAGAGCTACTAGCTCCCATAATCTTACATATATTATTTGTGTACACAGTAAAAAATTAATTTAATATCTATTTGGCTTAAGGAGAGTCCGTTACTCCTAGGTGTCTGCTAAATCAGGATGTATGTTATTCATAGTACAACATTTGTATAATAATAGCATTATACAAGATGTTATTTGTGTCCATTTATCTTATTTGTGTAATGGATGCAATGACATAAATATAATGTACTTTAATGTAATTTTCAATTCCTCTTCCAGGCTACTTCGGATCCAATGGATTTATTTAAATTTTATTTATCTCTATTATTTCAGAGGGTGTCCAAATATTTTGCCTATAGCATCTGCATCTCTTAATGGGGGTCCATTAAATTTAATATATTTCTTGAATATCCACTGTTGTGGCCAAAACTTGGCTCCTTTAAAATGACCAAATAAAGATACAACATAAATGTATTAGTCATGCAAATACCTACAGTGTACACTGAACACCCAGCAGAGCATTGGCTGCTTGCTTAGCAGCCTTGAACAAAAGCAGAGCCACAGCTTATATACCACTTTACAAAGACAAGGCAAAAGAAAAGGCAGTGCAAATGACAGCATATCATTGGAATGTTTAAGATAAACCCATCTGGATGGCCTTCTCATTATTTATCTCTTCCTACTAAGATAGCATCTCGGAGGCATGGTCAGTAAATAAAAACAATTTGGTTTACTAGGACACTTGTTCCTGATTCTTTCCCCTGCTGCTATTCAGGATCAATCCAGCTTGCTGTGAATACTTTATTACGAGGGCATTTTAAGCATTGTACATATGGGGGGGCATCTCATAGGTTTTGTGGCCAAGGAATAGAAACAACAAAGGGTGTGCGCATAAGCACTGCCATGCCTCTGCCAACTGAAACAGAGTGCTTCAGATGTTATCATGTATACATTCACAATCCATTCCCTTTGTTTATTTGCATTCTCATCTCCCACTGAAAGACTGTACAACGTTTATGTTCTCACTTGCAAAAAAGGAAGCTGCACAGCATTAAACTGCCCTACCAAAATATGTTATTTGCTTGTGCAAAACATAAGGTGTCAGCTACACTCAGTCAGTGGAAGCCCTAATCTATAACTTATGTTCCACACAGTAGCTCAGCATAATCCACTTCCAAGATAAAAAAAGGAATATTAGTGTAGCCATAATATATTTTTCATCTAGACAAGCCCAGGGTATTTTGCTCTCTAAGGTGAAGAATACAGTGGTTCATTTCAGGAATAGAAGCTGACCAGAGTGATAAAACTTGAAACCAATACCATGACAGGTTGCCTTATTTCTGCCCTTCAGAGCCCCCTTACTGTCCCTCAATGCCTATTGCCCAATCAGCTACTTCCTTTGACCTTATGACTCAATCTTATAGCTGGTTTCAGTATACAGCTTGCCAAATGAAGCTAAAGTTGTTCATTTTCAGGCATTCTTCCAATGTTCTGGTTATGTGGACTAGTAGGAAAGCTTTTCCAGAGCAGTACAGAATTTGTCCGCAATTGGCTAAGGTAGCAACCAGTCAGACTGATAGTTTTCCTTAAAATGACTAATGGTGAGTCATCCTTTAGCGTACACCACAAATTTCTGCTATTCTATCCACTTTTCCAGCTGTTATCACTGTTTCAATCTGCTGAAAATGGAGAATATGAAAATGATTCAAACCCTCTTTCCTAAATTGTTCAGGTGCCTGACAGTCACGCAATTAGGTTTGTGTGTGGAGGTAGGAGCATGAATGCATACAGGAAGATATGCAAGGGCAGGCAAAACAGACGAGATCGGAGCTGCAACCAAAACCTCATAGATATCCCTGCATGTACAGTATAACAGATTTGCAATCTGTCAACCAGCACCAAACATGGATGATTAATTGAAAATATTTTAATTGCTTCCAAAATTAATCTTTTTTTAAAAATATGAATTTGTCAAGTCCAGAAGTAATAGGAATTGAGCATTATTTCCTTCAAAGAAGTGGGTGGTCTTGAAACCAAACATCCTCCCCCCTCCCATTTCTCCAAACAATGGAATATGAATTTGAATTAATAGTAGTCATAGTAATAATAGTAAATACTTGCATATGTAAAGATTTTTCAATGAGAAGTTAAATTTGGGCTGAGTTTTTATCTGATGCAAAGAGTGTCTTGGATGAATGCATTACAAACACAGCCTTGTCAGGCATCACTTTCTTCAAAGTCATGTTCTCTGTTTTCCAGCTGTTTTTGTGGCACTCATCCATGGTGAGTAGTAATAATAATCATTGCTTTTCAAAGAGATTTCTAAATGTTAATTAAATGCAGGTTGGGCAATTTATATGGCACAAGAGAAAAATGCTGGAGTTCTGTCAATGTCATAGGCATTCTGCTTTCCTTTTAACTGCATGCACTTTTCATTTTACATTCAGCCTGTCTAGAGGACGCACAGTTCCTCCATTGCTACATTATTCAGACAAAAGAAACTGTTAAAACTAAAAGAAAAGGAAATAAATTGTTTAGCCATTATCAAGCATAGGCTTCCTGGGACAGCTCACACATTTAACAATGGAAGGGGTAACATCACCAAAAATTGAACAGACATTGCTGAAAACTCAGCTGTGAATGTTGAATACAACTTTGCAGCAGTAAATGAGACACATACACCAATTCACCAGCCAGTGCAGGAATTTCAATACTTTTACACAAGGAATATTTGATTCAAAATGTTGTCACAGTGCATGGTATGTTGAAATATTACTAGCAGGTTTGTCTTGTTTTGTTACAAGTTCCTTCATTTATAGTTCACTCATTCTTTCAAACTCCCTGGTGAAATATATATGCAGGTCACCTTCTTTGTGACTTAAGTCAACTGTGTTTAGATAGGAGCAGCTGAGGCTTAATAGCATAATGTCGAATAGCATCTTGGGGAAACTGAGTCCACTGGGGAATTCATTCACATGCTTTCACTAGAGATACAAGATTCATGATCTTATGCAATAACTGGAAGCTCAGTTAATATAATATCACTATTCACCCACAACACTTATTTCCTTAAGTCTCGCATAGAGTCATACACTCGCATTTCCCACTACAAATTGGAGCAAGATTGTCCATTCCTTTTGAGAAAGGTGTATATATTCCATATAATTTTTTCCTTCTTCATGTGAGGCTGAGGAAGACTCCTGGATGGGAGTTGAAACATTTCTCTGTAACATCTAAAAGTTCAGTTACTTTTTAAAACAGGAATTCACCAATATAAATGGTGAAGTCTTTCAAAATGAGGTCCCTTACAACTTTCCTTTTCATCATTTGCCAACAAGCATCTTTCATACATTTCTTTCTACATCACCTCAGGCTTTAATTGATCCTTACATGATCGGCGTGGTAGTTCTTATCTTTGGTAGCTGTCATTCCAGATCTACTTAGCCCTGATGAATTATTTCCTTAGGCATGGAAACTCTTGTGAGGGGTTTTTTTCTCCCTTCAGTTTTACCCAGGTCTGCTGTTTGGTGGACAGAATTTTATCTCCTGGAGCAGTTGCTGGTGGCTGTGAACAGTGGGGAGAATAGTGCAGGAGGTAGCAATGCGGTGCAGCCTCGTTGGAGGCCATTTGAAGGCGGAGGCCTGAAGTTGCCTCTTGTAGAGGCCTGAACCAGCCAGGATTTTATCTCCCAGGATCAGCCATTTGATGGCCAGGAGCAGCAGTAAGAGCACAAACGTGGGACGCGGCAGTGTGGCAATATTGGAGGCTGAGAATCAGCTGTTTGGCTGATTCTAGACTGAAGGCTGGGGCCTCAGAGGCATCATAATGGCAGCACAGCAGTGGCAATAGCAGAGCAGGGAATTAGCTGTTTGGCAGCTGTTTAACTGTTCAACAGCTTAGAACATGCTGTTCAGGATTGAAGCTCTCAGGAGTAATTGGAATAGCGTGGAGGTGGTGACAACAGTGGCTGTGGTGACAGTGGCAATGGCAGAGTTTGGAAATTGGTATTTTGTGGCCAAAGCTTCCTGGAGCAGCTAGGAACAGTGGCGTGATGGCACTAATGGCGGCTGTGGCAGCAGCAGTGACGGAGGCTGGGAAGTTAGCTGTCTGTGGTCAATGCCTCTGGGACTGGCTAGGAACAGCAGTTTAGTAGCAATGATGGGTTATCATGGCCACCAGAGATGACAGAGTAGTTATTGGCCACATCAGAGAACTATTGACCTGTTTGGATGGAGGCTAGTTCTAGGATGAGAGCCAGAGCGAGCCTGGGTGGATGTGGCTGTTGTGCAGAACACCCATCCATGGTGAGAGCTGGGTGGAGGGATGTGTGAGGTAGGCCCCCCCTCTATCTAGTGAGGGCTTGGTGTGAGGAGTGGGCATTGTATCTTTGTGTGAGGGAGGGGGGAGTACTATAAGGCTCTGAGAGTGTATGCTATAGAGCTGGGTGCTCCTGTTCTTCATCCCTTCCCATAGGTTGCTTGTGTGTGTGTTTGTATATGGTTGTTGGGGGTAGAGCCTATGGCTTGGAGAGGGGGGATGTCAGGGCAGGAGGGAGAACTTCACCCTGAGAGTCTCAGGGAAGGAAATTTTATTCAGGTGGTGATGAGCATAGGGTACTATGGGAGCATGGGGGCAGGCTGTTGCAAGGGAAGACAACCCAATGTTTAGTATCAATTGCATGTTCTGGACCTCCATGCTCATGCCCAGTACCTGCATAGCATGCTCTTGGAGACCCTGCAGTCTGGCTGCTGCTGGTGAATGCCAGATCAGTCAATAATAAAGCTCCTTTGATTTGTGACATCATTGAGGAGGAGCAGGCTGACACAAACTGTCTGCTTGTGAGACCCTGTTCTTGAAGCTTGGCTCTCAGGATCAGTTGGGATTATTGCTACTACAAGCCTCCCTGTCTGAGCTGGTCAAGGCCATCTCAGGGTTGGCAGTGGATATCCACAAGCTGATGGTCCTGAGGGATTTCAGTTTGCTGTCCCTGGGTCTGTCCTTGGGATTAGCTCAAAAGTCCCTGGCTTCCATGGCAGCCATGGGCCTATTCCAGATTATTTTGGGCCCTACTTGAGACAGTGTCCATACTCCATATAGGATTTTCTTGTCAGAGCATGGCAACATAATCTGCATGGAGAATTTTCAATGTCCCCCTTGTCATGGTCAGATCATACCCTAGAGTCTTTGCCACCTCTCTTATGCCACCCCTCTCTACAGGGAGATTGGACCTATTTGTTCAGTCTGCCCTCAGTGACTGATGGACCTGAATGGGTTTCAGAGGGAGCTGGTGGATGTTCCAGGAGCTTTGCTGCAGAGTCTTGCCAATGCCCTGGTTATGTCCTGGAACCAAAGGATGGCTGAGGCTTTGCATAGGATCATCCCTACATGGCTTCTCTCTACTTATCACACTCAGCACTCTCTGTGGTTCACAGAAGAGTTGCAAGCGCTAAAAAGGGTAAAGAGCACCACTGGCAGAAGTCTGGGGAAGAATCTGATTGAACATGAGTTAGAGCCAGTGTTAAGGCCTACCTTGTGGAGATACGGGTGGCAAAATGTAATTATTTGTCCACCCTTATTGCATCTGCAAAGTGTCATCCTTTGGCCCTATTTAAGATCACCCGGCCCCTTCTTGGTGCAGGGGACTCAAGGGATCTTCTCCAGGGCCGTTCATAGGAATTTGCTAAACACCTGGCAGATAAAGTCTCACGGATTCAGTCCCAATTGGAATCTGTGCATGATACAGATCACCTGAGATGCTTAGGGAGAAGTCTTGCCCAGTTATCTAGGAATAATTCTATCCTCTTGTTCCTGATGAAGTGGACAGAACCCTCAATGCTGTCAGTGTGGCTATTTGTCAATTAGATCCTTGTCCCTCCTGGCTGGTGAAGGGTACCAGGATGGTGACTAACAGGTGCATCCATGCAATGATAAATGCCTCACTGCAAGATGGGACATTTCCAGGACCTTTTAAGGAGGCCCTGGTTCATCCCTTGCTAAAAAAAAACATTGTTGGACCTCACCTGTCTGGACAATTATCATCCAGTCTCCCACTTATGCTTTTTAGGGAAGGTGGTTGAGAAAGTGGTTACATGGCAGCTTCAGGGGATCCTGAAGGAAACAAATTTTCTGGACCCTTTTCAATTTGGGTTCACACCCAGTTATGGGATGAAAACAGCATTGGTTGTTCTTGTGGATGATCTCTGGCGAGAGTGGTATGGAGGTAGTGCATCCATCCTAGCTCTCCTTGACCTCTCAGCAGCATTTGATACCATCAACCATGGTATCCTTTTGGGTCAGCTGTGGGGTTGAGGCTGAGTGGTTCAGTTTTGCTCTGGTTTGGCTCCTTTCTCCAAGGCCAGTCCCAATCGGTGTTAATAGAGAGAGAGAATTCCAGTCCACAGCCACTACTTTGTGATATGCCACAAGGCTTGGTACTATCTCCTCTCCTTTTTAACATTTATATGAAACCACTGGGTGAGATCATCCATTGCCATGAGATGAGGTACCATCAGTATGCTGAGGATACTCCATCCATCACATCTCCATCCCTGATGATCCAAGTGATACTGTCTTGGCCCTGTCTTGGATCTGGAGGCTGTATGTCTGGATGGGGGACAACAAGCTTTGCTTGAACCCTGGCAAGACTGAGTGGCTTTGGGTGTCTGGAGGACCTGGTTCTGGGACTTTAACAATTTTAACTCTGGGTGGGATGACACTACACCAGACAGACCCAGTGCGCAATCTGGGGGTACTCCTGGACATGTGACTCCTGTTTGAAAAGCAGGTGGCAGTTACAGCTAGGAGAGACTTTGCACAATTGTGTGTTATATGCCAGTTGTGCCCCTTCCTAGACCAGAGCTCCCTTCACTCAGTCACTCATGTCCTCATCATCTCTTTGTTAGATTACTGCAACACACTCTACCTGGGGCTACCTTTGAAGAACATCCAAAGATTGCAGCTGGTGCAGAATGCCACTGCACAGATTATTATGGGGGCCAATAGAATGACCCATGTTACACCTTTATTCCACAAGCTGCATTAGTTGCCAGTCTGCTTCTGGGTGCAATTCAAGGTGTTAGTTTTGAACTTTATAGCCCTTCATGGCATGGGACCAGGCTATCTAAAGAACTGTGTCACCCCAATGGGGATGTCCTGCCCCACCAGATCTAGCAGAAGAAACCTCCTCCAGATCCCATCAGCCAAGGAGTTTCAGCTGACGGGATCAAGAAGATCTGCTGTGGCTCCTGCCCTGTGGAACATCAAGCCCCCAGAGGTGAGGTCTGCATCTACCCTTAGGACCTTCCAGAAGAAGACCTGGCTCTGCCAGCTGGCATGGGGCTCTGATGGGGACACATCATCTTGGAGGTGGTTGGTAGTTTAATATTCACCTCCTCCCCCATGTATATTTTTTGGCTCCTGCTCTCGGTCCAGTTGGTTATTTTAAAGTGTTTTTTTAACTGTTTTTAATTGTTTTTATAGTAAGTGTCTGAGAGTCATTTTTAGTTCAGCGGCATATAAAACAAATAAATAAATAATAAACACTTATCTCTGGTAGCTGGTATATAATCTGGTCTGCTGGCTTCTTTGTTTTTCAACCTCCAGTGCATGTCTACAGTTTCCTCAGGTTCAAATTCTGTACATCAATTTTTCCCAATCTTTTATTTCTTGCAACACATTTTTTTCTTTTTAATTAAGAATAGATATGGGTTACCTGAGGATTTAGGAGACAGTAGAATTTTGCTCTCTGTTGTTCAGTCGCGCAGTCGTGTCTGACTCTTCGCAACCCCATGGACTGCATTACGCCAGGCCCCCCTGTCTTGCA
>JANHZU010002654.1:55419-66023 GCA_032468055.1 Acrochordus granulatus | reverse complement strand
CATCACTTGGATCACCAGGGATGGAGATGTAAATCTGAGTATCATCAGTGTACTGATGGTACCTCATCCCATGGCAATGGATGATCTCACCCAGAAGTTTCATGTAGATGTTAAAAAGGAGTGGAAAAAGTACCAAGCCAAGTGGCACATTACAAAGTAGCAGCCGTGGACTGGACCTCTTCCTCCAATCATTAACACTGATTGGAACCAACCTTGAAGAAAGGAGCCAAACCAGTACAAAACTGTACCACCCAGCCCTACCCCTGCAGCCACCCCAAAAGGATACCATGGTCAATGGTATTGAAAGCTGCTGAGAGGTCAAGGAGAACCAGGACGGATGTGCTATCTCCATCCTGATCTCGTCAGAGATCATCAACAAGTACAACTAATGCTGTCTTCATCCCATGACCAGGCCTGAACCCAGACTGAAAGGGATCCAGATAATCTGCTTTCTCCAGGATTCTCTGTAGCTGCCATGCAACCACCTTCTCCACCACCTTCCCTAAAAAGAGTAGGTGGAAAATTGGACGATCATTGTCCAGGCAGGTGGAATCCAGTGATTTTTTTTAAAGCAGGGGATGAACCAGAGCCTCCTTAAAAGGTCCTATAAATATCCTCTCTCACGTGAAGAAATCAGATCCTGCTAGTCACCATCCTGGCAGCTTTCACCAACCAGAAGGGACAAGGGTCTAATTGACAAGTGGTCACACATCGAGGACCTTGTCCACTTTATCAGAGGCATTAGGATCAAATTGTTTCCAGATAATTGGGCAAGACTCCTCCCTAGGCATCTCAAGTGGACCTGCATCACACATGGCTTCCAAGTGGGACTGAATCTGAGCAACTTTATCTGCCAGGTGTTCTGCAAATTCCTCTGCATGGCCCTGTAGATGATCCCCCAAATCTCCCCTTCCAAGAAGGGATCAGGTGACCCTGATCAAGGCCTATGGGTGACACTTTGAGGACACAATAAGGGTGAAGAAATAATTATGTTTCACCACCCTTATCTCTACCAGTAGGCCTTAATAGCAGCTTTAGCTCATGTCCAGTTGAATTAATCATTTGTCTTCCACCAGCAGCACTCCAGGCATCTCTTTACCCTCTTCAACACCTACAACTCTTCTGTGAACCATGGTGAGTGATGACTGTGATGGGTAGAGAGAGGCTGCACAAGTGTAATCCTATCCAAAGCTTTGGCCACCCTTTGGTTCCAGGACATAACCAGGGCTTCAGCAGGACCATGCAGCAATGCCCCCAGGACATCCCACATCTCTCTCTGAAACCCTTCCGGGTCCATTAGTCACCAAAGGCAGACAGCTCAAATAAGTCCAACCTCCCCACAGAGGAGGATGGCATATGAGAATCTCAGAGCTACTCAAAGGGCATCATCTGACCATGAGAAGGCAGACATTGAAAGTTCCCCCACCAGGTCACATTGCCGCTGCTCTGACAAGAAGAAGAAAGAGATTTCCACAACCTGATGCCAGTCGATGTCTCCAACTCAACAATTTCTGTATGAGTCATTTACAGCATCTTCTGGAGTCACCCAAATATTATTGCACCAAAATGATCAATTTAGTTCAATGATGGCTGGATGATATAATGAAGATTCTATAAATACCTAGTGCACAAGTGACCTTAGAGAAACATCTGCAGCATCTATTTCATATTCAGAGAAGTCTTCCATCAGAATGCCACATCCCAAATAGTTTTTGCTAGGCCGTGTAAGATTTTTTTTAAAAAAAATTGAGCATTCATGTGAAGAACTATTTAAACACAGTGCATTCAAATAATTAGTCACATATCACCTACAATAAATAAGCCTACTTACTGGATCACCAGAAAGACATAAACAGTTCACATGCTAGCAGCTATTGTGTTAAAGCCCTATTTATAGAACAAGAAATGAATGTACCTTTTCAAGTATTATGACACAGTACATTATCTGGGCAAATGTTGACATTAATGGCAATTAAAATGATGCTTAATTAGTCAACAGCAGTGACTAGAAACCATGAAACATTCACATAAGTGATAAATATGATTAACTATGAAAACTGAAAGAGGAGGAAATGAGAAAATATTGCACAGGATTGAAATCTATATTTTATTAATTAAAAACTGAATTTAAATAGTTTGTCTCAGCATTGGTACTACTGTCAAGTTTTACTAATGCTAATTTTTGCAACGATAAAGATTGGTTGTTTTTCAGTTTGCCATTGACTTTTTTTGTTAACATTTTACACAATAACATATCATGTATGAAAACTTCATGTTTTCTCATGCAGAATATCCTTTGAATGGAAGAGCTGGTCTGTGGTAAATGTTATTAATGTTGATACAAAATGGAGCTTCACAGGAATACAGTGGTGTTGTGAAGTGCCTTTCCATTTTCAAGCCTTTTCCCAAAGTAGAGACAACATTCAACAAGAAATTGTTGAGTAATAGAACTGAGACAAACAACTGATCTGTCTAGCTCAATATCAGTACTGATATGCTGGTCTTTGGGTGTAATAAAGTGTTTGTATGAATACTGACTAGTAGCAGAGCAGTAAGGTTTCAGTCAGGATTTTTTTTCTTCTCATGGCAATACATTCTCTTGGGAGAAGAGAATGGTCTGTTATTATCTTGTTTAAAATTGTTGTTCAGTCACTCAGTCATGTCCAACTCATCATGACCCCATGGACCACAGCATGCCAGGCCTCCCTGTTCTGCACTGCCTCTGAAGTCTATCAAAATCCACACCCATTGGGTCTCTGATGACATTTAACCATCTCATCCTCTGCCATCCCCTTCAATCTTTCCCAGCATTACAGTCTTTTCCAATGAGTACTCTTTTCACATTAGGTGGCCAAAGTATTTGAGCTTCAGTTTCAGTATCTGTCCTTCCAATGAACAGTCAGAATTGATTGCCTTTAAGGTTGACTGTTTGATCTCCTTGCAGTCCAAGGAACTCTCAAGAGTCTTGTCCAGCACCACAATTTAACGACATCAATTTTTTCAGTGCTCAGACTTCCTTATGGTCCAGCTCTCACAGCCATAGATTACTACTGGGAAAACCATAGCCTTGACTATGCAGACCTTTGTCAGCAAGGTGCTGTCTCTGTTTTTTAATATGCTGTCTAGGTCTGCCATAACTTTCCTCCCAAAGAGCAAGCATCTTTTAATTTCATGGCTGTAGTCATCATCTCCAGCAATCTTGGAGCCCAAGAAGATAAAATCTGTCACTGCTTCCATTTCTTCCCCTTTCATCAGCCAGGAAGTGATGGGACTGGATGACATGATCTTAGTTTTTTAAATGTTGAGTTACAAGCCAGCTTTTGCACTCTCCTCTTCATCCTCCTCAAAAGGCTCTTTAGTACCTCTCCACTTTCTGCCATTAGAGTGGTATTGTCTGCATATCTGAGGTTGTTGATATTTCTCCCAGCAATCTTATTCCAGCTGGCGATTCATCCAGCCCAGCATTTCACATGATGTACTCTGCATATAAGTTAAATAAGCAGGGTGACAATCTATAACCTTGTTGTACTCCTTTACCAATTTTGAACCAATCCGTTGTTCCATGTCCAGTTCTAACTGTTGTTCTATGTTGATCACCATACAGGTTTCTCAGGAGATAGTTAAGGTAGTCTGGTACTCCCAGCTCTTTAAGAATTTGCAACAGTTTGTTGTGATCCACACAATCAAAGGCTTTAACATAATCAATAAGCAGAAGTAGATGTTTTTCTAGAACTTACTTTTTCCATGATCCAGCAAATGTTGGCAATTTGGTCTCTAGTTCTTCTGCCTCTATGAAACCCAGCTTGCACTTCTGGTAGTTCTCGGTTCACATACTGCTGAAGCCTAGCTTGTAGTATTTTGAGCATAATCTTGCTAGCATGTGAAATGAGTGCAATTGTGCGGTAGTTTGAACATTCTCTGGCATTCCCCTTCTTTGGGTTCGAAACATAAACTGACCTTTTCCAATCCTGTGGTTACAGTTGAGTTTTCCAAATTTGCTGGCATATTGAGTGCAGCAATTTAACAGCACCATCTTTTAGGATTTTAAGTAGTTCAGCTGGAATACTGTCACCTCCACTAGCTTTCTTGATAGTAATGCTTCCTAAGACCCCCTTGACTTCACACTCCAGGATGTCTGGCACTAGGTCAGCAACCACACTATCATGGTTAACAGGACATTTAGATCTTTCTTATAGAGATCTAGCTACCTCTTCTTAATCTATTTGGCTTCTATTAAGTCCCTACCATTTTTGTCCTTCATCATGCCCATTTTTGCACCAAAGTTTCCCTTGATATCTTCAATTTTCTTGAAGAGATCTCTTATCTTTCCCAGTCTATTGTTTTCCTCTATTTCTTTACACTGTTCATTTAAGAAGGCCTTCTTATCTTTCCTTGCTATTCTCTGGAAATCTGCATTCATTTCAGAATATTTTTCTCTTTCTCTTTTGTCTTTCCCTTTCCTTCTTTCCTCAACTATTTGTAAAGCCCCATCTGCAGCCATCTTGCTTTCTTGTATTTATGTTTCTTTGGGATGGTTTTAGTAGCTACCTCTCATATAAAATTACGCATCTCCATCCATAGTTCTTCAGGCACTGTCTACCAGATCTAAACCCTTAAATCTATTCATCAACTCTACTGTATATTTATAAGTGATATAATTGAGGTCATACCTGAATGGCCTAGTGGTTTTCCCTACTTTCTTCAATTTAAGCCTGAATTTTGTGATCAGATGCTCATGATGTGAGCCACAGTCAGCTCCATGTCTTGTTTTTACTGGATAGAGCTTCTTCATCTTTGGCTGCAAAGAATATAATCAATCTGATTTCGGTATTGACCATCTGATGATATCTATGTATAGAGTCGCCTCTTGGGTTGTTGGAAAAGAGTGTTTGCTATGACCAATATGTCCTCTGTTAGCCTTTGACCTGCTTCATTTTGTATTTCAAGGCCAAACTTGCCTGTAATCCAGTTATCTTTTGACTTCCTATACTGTTTTCCAACCTTGCCCTTTGAACAATCTGTTTTGTCTACAATTTATGTAGATTTATGCCTGGTCTTCCATGAATGCACCACAGTTCTGATTATTTATTCTAACCATCTCTCCTTCCTTTCTATAAATAATCATCAAAATAAAGTTTAACAATGATTTAAAACAATGGTTTAATAATATCCATTAGACAACTTAAACAATGATTTAATATCCATAAGACAATAATTTAATAATATCCATTGATAAATCATTAAACATTATTGCATTAAAAAGATACATCTTAATAATTTTTCTAAGTACAGAAGGTAGAGATCCAAACATTATATCTAAATCTAAAGGCAATGTATTTAAGAATGATGAAAGAGACAACACTTTTATGTGTATCTGCTAAATAAGCCTATGAATATTATTGGTGTTTTCAAAAATTATTCTCTTTCTGTTATAAGCAGGCAGGTACATAAGGAGACAAGTAATATTTTTATAGCCAGGCTCAACACTTTGGAAGGAAAAACTAATACTTTGAATTGAGCTTTAATAACAAGTGGCAGAAAGTATGATTCCTCATAAGGGGAATCAGTGCTATCATCAAGGCAGAGTAACTCTGAAAGGAGCTGGAATGTTAAAGAAAATTGTGCAGCACAGAAAGAGTTTTAAATATTTTGTACTTGAAACTTCAGAATCAGAATGGAATCAATTAGCTCTTTCAAACTGCAGTCCTCATCAAAGACAGTGAGGTATTTATATGGCATACAGCTTTGTACAATATGTGGAGTTAGAATATTGTGGGTTAATTAATAAACCATGATGAAACAATTGTTTAATGTAATGTGCAAATTCAGCAATTTTATCATTTTCCCAAATATATTTTTGTTTCAGCACATGTCTACATCATTTGCAAGTTCAACCAAAAAATCTGCACAAAAGTTCTTTGGAAATTTCACTCACATTTTTCTTAATCATATGCCCACTCTTAACATGCCTATTTTCCCCCAAATTTTCTGTAAAGAGTTGTTGAATAAATTTTCTCTAAAAAAATTGTGCTCAATTTATGTATGTGTAGTTTTAGAGTTACAGAAAGCACAAACATATTTTGATTAATTTTAAAATGTGGAAGGCACATGATACTAAATACAAAATTCAGACTAATTCCATACTTAAGTACAAGCAGAACATTATTGAATTCCAAGTTCCATCAGGGCTTCGACTGATCAAAAGGACTGTTGTCTTGACTAGAATTAACCCCATCTTGTTCAGTCTCATCCATTATCCATTTTGTTTTGTTTTATTTTTTAACATACATACCACCTTGCCAAATGGAGCTTCCAACTAACAACCAAAATTCTGGGATATGAGCACTTTTTTCACAAATGTGGGGTTGCTATCCATTCCTCCTTTCCATTTATCAAACTTTTGTCGGGTTCTTCAAGGAATTATTGACAGGAGCAACTACCTGGAGGATAAGCAATGGCCAAACAGAGAGAAATTCCTTTTGGAGCCATACTCATACACACAAACATACGTCTTGAGCTAGAAAGTCCCAACAGATTCTTGATCATTTATTGTTACTTTCTTCCAGTCTAGCATTTCAAAATTGTCTTTATCTCAAAAGTATAGAGTACAACATCTTAAAGTAGCCATACATTAAACTGTTTTCCTATGCCTGTAAGGAAGAGAAATTTTTAAAGATGCTACGAGGACATTTTACTTAAGTAATGCTGCCATCCAGTGGCAAAATTGCTGTAAAAAGTACAGTATACTTTAAAACATAAATCACGTGTATGATTGTCTGTTTACCTATCTATCTACATTTCATGTCAACTTTCCATTTTAAATATTGGAAAGCAATCTACGATATTCTTCATTCATTCTAACTACAGGATAAATTTGTTGTTGGAAGGAGGTGATCTTTTTCTTCTCTTCTTCACCACTTTTCTCTAGAAAAGTAAACCCACTGAAATTATAAAGTAAACCCACTGACATCTCTTGTTTATTACATTTTTGAAATGTCAGTCTTTTTAATCGCAATGATACTGCTGCTTAACTGATACATCGCCATGATACTGCTGCTTAACTGTTTATAGCTGAAGTTTAGAAGCTGTTTAGAAGGAAAGAAAGCAACACATTGGAACATGTAGCAATATTTATTCTATTACATAGACAGAGAATTCACTACCTACAGTATTTTCAAAGTAGATTTAAATTATTTATAACAGTGTGTCAGTGTCAACTGTTTTCTTGTTTTACTCTAACCTGATTGCATACTGTAATTCTGTTGTTATTTTGTAAGAGATATTTGAATATTCTTAAAGTCAAACGTAATTTAGGGAATATATTTTTAAACAACTGAAAAAAAGGATCCCAATCATTATTCATCAACAAACAAAAACAGATGTATTAATTAAATGCAGCTAGCATTGGTATCTACCTAACTTTTTAAAAATATCTGAAAAATGAGCCATTTTTTGCACTGATACTTCTCAACTATGATAACTTAAATAAATCACAGAGTTCTGGAACATTTCATCTTGATTGGATGAAAAATAACATGGTTATAAATAATGTAAAACATAGACCACCCAAGGGAAAACAAATTTAAGGAAGGAGAGCTCACATTAATGATCTTCTAAAGAATTAGTAATGTCTAATGGTTTAATGAAAAACAATGTCAATATGTAATTCAATGTCAATTACAACGGACTTACATGAGATGGGCAATATAGAAATTTAATAAATAAATCACACCACACACAAAAATAAGGTCTACTATCGTGAACTGTTCAGTTATATTATAAGAACAGTATTACAAAGCAAGACCTTAGCAGTTGCATTGAGGTTCTTACAACATTTCTACTTTTTTCATTAGGAACTGATTTCATCTTATCGGAGATGCATAAAAATATTATAAGGCAATAAGTGAGCAAGTTGCATCTAAATTCTTGCTTAATGTAACACATGACTCTTATTCTAATTTCAAAAACACTTTGCAAGATGTATCAGACTTCAAGTAAGCACAAGTTGCTCCTTCCTGAGATTTACTCAATAGGAAAGAATAAAACAAAAAAGAGATTGTCAGAAAGAGTATCTAGTTGTCTGTCTGTCTATCTGTCTATCCAAGGATATATAGAAATGAATCAGAAAAAGAAGGGGGGGGAAATTACAGTATTATTTTTATTGAATCAAAAAGGGTTTCCTTCATTAGGCACAAATTTTCCAATTCAAGAAATCAAGGTTCATGTCCCTGTAATCAGAGCTTATAATCAGAGCTTATGCCCCTTTAATGTTAGAAATGTCTATATATGATAATCAATCTGAAATTATTACATACATATAATTTTGGAACTGTTGCTATTTCTCAGCAGAGCAATCTTGGAAGTGTGTTTTTTTTAAGCCTTAGAAAGATCTTTGAGTCCTCCCCCACAACATTTTCACACTAAGGACAAAGCAAACTATGCAGATGCTCTTGGAATTCTTTTCTTCTTGGATCTAACAGCAACCACTTGTACAGAGATACTACTCTGGGGACAGGGGTGGGCACTCCCTCTTTAAAGGAATAAATATTTTCTCTGAAGTAATTTGGCTTTCTTGGAGTAATATGAGCATTAAAAGAGTCAGTCCCTGCCAGAAATATATTTGGCACATATAGTGGAGATATACAGAGGCAAAATAATTATGAATCTTCACATCATTTAGGCCTGACTCATGCAGAAATAATGTACTATGAATCATCTGAGAGTGCCTATGATTAGTTTTATACATAGTTGAAATAGAAAAAATAGATGTTTATTATATTTTAATTCAGAAATTTGAGAAAAAAGTACTTCTGAAGCAGGGATCTCAAATGACACCCAACAATTTTTGCAACTTCAAGTCACAGACTGAGCAGGACAGTAATGGGCAGAAGGGGGATAGCTACTTGTTGACCTTGGACAGGTGCTATGGATGTTATTTGATACTAAGAAGAAAGCTGCTCTCATGACCTAGACCAGTGATGGCAAATCTATGAGTTGTTTTTGGTGACACACCTAAATGTATTTCATTTTTTTTGTTCAATGAGGCCTCCAGACCCCCTGGTAACCAGACAAGAGAGCCCTGCTTTCACGCATCCTCTGAAAATCACACAAGCCTGTTATCTTGCTTCATCCCTGCCCCCAACAGGATGCAATTTTCAGGACTTCTGGTAAGGAATGGTGAATTAGCACATCTCTGATAGTGGAGATGATATAGAAAAGACCAAACGACCAAGGAACACTTCTGGATAAGGAAAGATCGCCCACTTGTTCTTCGAATGACTGCTCCTCAGGAGACCACAGGGGAACGGTTTCCTACAAGTTTGAGTGCAGAGAGACAAAGGGAATCCTTGTGCTCTTAGTGATGGCAAAGCCTTTGAACATTGAGCTCACCAACCTCACTTTCTAATTTCTTTCAGAAATTTCCCTATTTAGCTATATTAGGGACAATAAACATTTTCAAAAGTTTGAAAAGCTGTTTGATGAGATTAACTTTGTTCTTGAACAAAAGAAAAATTAACTGTAAACTTAAGAACTAAACAAATTATTAAGAAACAAATGGTAAAAATCTAATAAGAATTTAATTTAACAGAGATATTAGTAGACTGCGGAGCCAAAAATATATGAAATCTTAGAACTTTTGCTAAAACAGTTGAAGAAAAAATAAATTAATAAATAACAGCTTCATTTTGTTTAGTCCATCAAACTAATAACAGATTTGAGCCTTCATGTTTTCAGAAATTAGACACTCGGAGTGACTATAGACTCCAGGCAAGAAAAGAAAAAAATCTGCCTCTCATTTTTAAATTGGAAGTCAGCATTGGATTATACAAAATGAGATAATGTCATTTCAAGAAACTTTAAAAAATGGAGATAGAAACTTGCAGCTACAGTGATAGAAATATTTAACAAATATACTATTTACAAAAGAAGAAAGGAAAGTTGCCAAAGAAAATACTTTGAAAGATCTACAGGATGAAAATGAAACAAATTTATTCAGATTTATTAGATAATTAAAAAATTGTGGATTACAAGATAGAGATGACAGTTAAAGTGGAAATGCAAATGACAAGCTAAGATAATGACCTCTATAACAATTTCTTGACAAATTACAAAAGAAGGTTGCTAGTCTTAAAGCAACTTCAGTAATGGGAGAAAAAAAGGAAAAGGAAAACCTATGACAGCATTTGAATGGTTCAAACACTAAGATTGTTAGAAGCAAAAGCAAGGAATTTAAAGCCAATTTGTTTGACCAAGGTTATAAAAAGATAGAATTTGATAAAGTTCTGGAACCTTTTTATGGATTTTTTGCTAACAGCTGGGCTGAAACAATGATTAATGGATTTGCAAATTAATAAATGATGAACAATAGGATGAAGAGAGATATGTATTATAAGTAGGAAAGAATATTAAGTTTGTGTATTCTTGTGATAAAAATTAGAAGTCACTTCTTTATTTTTCTTTAAATATTTTCTCTCTTTCTCTCTTTTCTTTCTTTTCTTGAACTTTCTCTGTTTTCATTTTCTTTCTAAATGACGTTATATTGGAGAGAGTCTTTCTTATTTAATCAGGCAATTTACATCAAGGATGGAAGAATCAGTAATCTG